>JAIXND010000767.1:98145232-98156901 GCA_023646645.1 Varanus salvator macromaculatus | reverse complement strand
TTCCTTCCTTCCTTCCTTCCTTCCTTCCTTCCTTCCTTCCTTCCTTCTGCTACTGTTGTCTGGGCCAGAGAGAGAGCCAGATTGCACTGGTGAAGAGGAAGGGCCTAATCCAAGCAGTCTTACCAGTGTGCCCTGTTGGGGTATGGCTTTTTAGCAAGCATCTGATGAAGCCTATATTTGACTTCAGTCGTGAGTGTGCACACCCGCACCAGACAGGGGTCTGCCTACTCAGGATTACATTGCATACATCTACTGAAAGCAGATATTTTTGTTGTGAATGTATGCTATCCTGACTAAGGTATGTACCTTTCTCCCTATAATATGACTTATCAGGCTGTATTAAGGATACTAGGTGAATTGGTTAGCTTTTATTAATAGACAAAGTTTCCTTGAAGGACAAACGCTGGTTGCAAGGAAGGTGCTTTCTGAGGCCTTCGCAACAGGATGGCATATAAATATTCTAAATAAATAAATAAATAAAAACATGGATGCCTTCCAATGGTTGATGGCTGTTAGTTACTGAGTACACCCCATCTGCTTAAGAGTTCGCTGGACAGAAAGAGTGCAAAATTTGCATGGAATCAGGAAATGAGGTCCAAATTGACTGACAAGGAAGTGTGTGGCAGGCTGATGCAGGCAGTGTCTGCTTATACATACAGTTGACTTTCTGCAGCATTGATGCTGCTTTACAGATCAGCACTACATTATTTGTTTTATATTATTCTAAACACAGTTTTACAAACATACAATTCATTTCCATTGCTTCCATCCTGAAGGAAACTGATCTTGTCCCCAGTTGCCCTTGAAATGTCCTGCAAAGGAAAGGAAAACCTTAAAAGAGAATGATAAATGTTTCCTTGACTCCCATGAGTTAACATGGGAGTCAAGGAAACAAATTGCATATAAAATCCCAATGTTATCCAGCATGTCATCTGTTATCTTAGGTACTATCAATGCATATAAGACTGATGTTCATTACAGGCTCAGCATTTCTTCAGCCCAGCTGTATGCAAAAGGGCAGTGTGGCTCTCTCTACCTGACCACTGAGAAAGGCTTATTAACTGTGTCAAGGGCACTGCATCTGATACATGGAGCAATGAAAGTGTTGCTCCTCTGCTATTCGGAATCCACTTTACAATCATTATGATCAAATCTATCACATTTCTCTGAAAAAGTGGTGACTTCTTCACACTTCAGTATTATTGTAGAAGCATAATTTAAGCTAAATGTCATTCGCCTTGGGATCTATCTTTCATTCCATTAGCAACCTCCACAGAAATCTATTATTTTGTCCATTGGAAAACATTTGCTATAATTAACCCAAGTCTTGATTTCTTTGTCCTACACAATAATGGCAAATTCATGACTCCCATAAATTGTTTTCAGCAAGGTACAAACAGTAATAATTTTCTTTAGGGAAATCTATAGTTAACACACATTGTTAATCTTTCAAGTATGTCTGTACTTCACAAGAGACTTATGCTGAATTTCCCTTCTTTATAAATAGTGCTTTAAAATATTCAAAGCCTGTTGAGTTTGTTTATAAGAATCATCAAACAATTAATCACATTGATATAATTATTTTGTTTTACACATTCCAGTAAAGTGATTTGGCACCGAAGATAGTCTCAACACATATAAACTACACTGAGTTATAGATTAGTAGATAAAATACTACTTTAAATAAAGTTAAAACAGGCAGGCACTACTGCCAATAAAATTCTATAACTGTAATATATTTCAAAAATTATAAGCAGCCCAAGCAAGAAAAATATTTAAGGTATCTTGCAAATTTATGAATGTGTGTTAATGAAAAAAACTACAAACTGCAATTTAAAAGTAGAAAAGGGCAGAAGTGATAATTCTGTGCCTTTCTTCATACAGAGGAGTCCCCCATAATAACAGTGTTGGTGCTTTGGAGGATGTTCTTTGGGTGAAGGGTTCCCCACTCACATCTTCCAGCCATAATTTGTGAATGATTCAAGAAACAATCCCCCTTCCTCCCAGGGTGAAACTCTTCCTCGCCTCTGCTTACAGTATGCCTAAGCAGCAGAGTCAGGATTTTACTTACTTATTTAATTTAATAAAAGCTTTTATAGGCCATCCATAAGAAGCATCTCGGGATGGCTTACGAAAAGAAGAAAGAATGTGTTCTGGATCTAAATAAACAATGATCTCTAGTGTACAAAATAAAAAGTGTATTGATTTTCAACTAAGACTTGCTTTTGAACACAGATAAATGGCATATACTAAATAATACACATGGTTGTATAGTGTTACTGATGCATTGCTTTGCAATCTGCTTTCCTTTTCCTGTAGTGTAAAAAGGAGTTGGGCATTTGAGTGAAACATAAGGAATAAATGAGTTAACCAACCTAAGACATGAATGGCTTGCTTATAATTTTGTGAGAGTAAAATTATGGCTGCAGTACTTGCTATTTCTCTGAAACCAAGTCAGTGTTCAGTCAAAGTCACAAACCTGCCTCATGCAATGTAAATCAAGCATCATGCTTCAATTTTAAATATTTATTTCTGAAGCAAAATTGCACCATTTCCAGATTATCACAATAATGATTCAAAGAAATGTTTCAGGAGCATCTATTTAGTCCTTTGATACATTTTAACTTTGAGGAAATGACAGGAGAGATAATGAAGTATATATTGAGAACAGGACAGGACAGGAAATGATACTGTCATAAAATTTGAAGAAATTTGTTTATTCAAATCTGATTTGTTTATTTATGCTTTGTGGGTAAAGACAAATTTAGAACAATGCAGCAAGCTTGAAATATAGTGTTGCAACAAAACAGCAGGTGTGTATAACACACACCACACACATACATTTAAAGAAGAGCTTTACTCATTGGGCAGTATAAAAGTTAAATGAACGAACGAACACTTTCATGGTGAGCCATTTCTTAGAATAAACTATGGATAATCTGAAATCTGATAATGACTGGCTTGGAATAAGATAGTTTCATCATTATGAGAAGCTTTCCTGGTAATCAGTCCACTTTTAGGATCCCTTACTGGGGATGAGGGTTGGAAAGCTGTGCACTAAGTTTTTTTCACCTCACTACAATTCCAGCTTCCACCAAGAAATGATAGTTACTGACATTAGTCTCCTTTCCTCCTGAAAAGGAAGATGTCAAGAAGAGCAGGATGCACGCTGTTAGAACCAGAAATGCCTGCTTTAGGGCATTGTGTCTTCCATTTGGGAGTAAGACTGCTGCCAGAACTTCTGCTTCCTCCAGATCTCAGAAGCCAGTCAAGGCCCTAGACGTCAATAGTCATTATACACACTAAGCATACTTCCCACCTATTGTTACCAGACAGCTCTGCAAGGATAGACATGCACTCACACATTACAGAAGAAGAAGTAAATATTTTCAGAAGGAGTCCATACTTTGTATAGTTTCATTGATAATGTTACTATGTTGGCCAAAAGTTGAAGCTCTTATAAATGTGACTTGAAGCAATTGTCATTACTCAGTAAAAGAAGAAGGGAGGCCAAGACCTTTAAAAGGACCACTGAGGAGGCCTATTATCATAGTCTCTGTGCTTTCTGCCTCTGAGGTACATGCTGATGGACCACAGGCCATTTCTTGAAGGAAATTTTGTCCTAGGAATTTGTTTGCTCAGAGCCTGAGTTCACATCAGGGGTTGGGGAAGCTTTACCCCTAGCTGAAAACTGGATAATCTGTATAATCATACAGAGCACACAATACTAATAATATGGGGAAAGTGTAATACGTATCTGCTAAAATAATAATGGATTGGATCAAGAGTTACATGGCAGAATTTTACTCATGGGAAGGGGCACTATTGAGACTCAGTAGCCTGCTACAGTGGTGTACATCCATTGCTATTTTATACTGGAGGATCAGGGGATCTTTCTGAAATAGAGTGGTTCAGGGAAAGTGGGGATTAACAAAGATCAGTTCCCCCACTTTTGTTTGTTTTTTGGATCCATATCCCTTCTGCAAATGGAATGGGCAGATCCATCAGTGGATTTTTTCCCCATTCATGGAAGGACAAATTGGAACCCAACCTAATCAACCCAAGTTTGATTGGAGGTAGAGCAAGAGATATGCAACATACACACACAGGGAGAGAGACTATTGCTATAGTTTTTAACCAGAAAAATCATAGACCACTATTGCCATCACCCCACAACCGTTTGAAGTGTGTTTATTCAGTAATGACAAAAAACACTCAGAACATGAGCTGAGTGCATGAAACTTCATGAACATGCCATGTCTGAGTTGTAGTACTCCCCCTTCCCCCGACAAAAAAAATCTACAGATGATCTTAGTCACTCATAAAGAGTTAAAACTGGTATTGTTAGGTACAGAGTTCTGTGTCATTTCTGCCAATACTTGGAGTTGTTCAGAGTTTCATGATTTTTTTAATAAGCTCTAGAAAAATGCTATTGATTCAGCCCAGTGTATGAGCAAAAATATATCCACATCTGACAATGCATGGTTTATTCAAAGCTAGTGCCCTGTACGATGACCTGTGCAGGGAGAGAGACAGGGGGAGTGCGTCCCTGTTGGTTCTCCTGGACCTCTCAGCGGCTTTCGATACCATTGACCATGGTATCCTTCTGGATAGGCTCACGGGATTGGGAGTTGGAGGCACCGCTCTGCGGTGGTTCCGCTCCTACCTTGACGGCAGATTCCAGAAGGTGGTGCTGGGGGACTATGGCTCTGCGCCATGGCAGCTATGCCATGGGGTACCGCAGGGGTCCATTTTGCCCCCTATGCTGTTTAACATCTACATGAAACCGCTGGAGGAGGTCATCAGGAGGTCTGGGCTGCGGAGTCATCAGTACGCTGATGATACCCAGCTCTACCTCTCGTTCTCTACCGATCCAGGTGAGGCAGTGGCTGTGCTGAACCAGTGCCTGGCCGAGGTAATGGGCTGGATGAGGGCCAATAAACTGAAGCTCAATCCAGACAAGACGGAGGTCCTGCTGGTGGGCGGTTCGGGTCCTGGAGTGGGGGATTTGGGCCTTGTCCTGGATGGGGTTGCACTCCCTCTAAAGGACAAGGTTCACAGCTTGGGGGTACTCCTCAACCTGGAGCTGTCATTACAGGCCCAGGTAACGGCAGCGGCGAGGAGTGCCTTCCTACAACTTCGCTTGGTATATCAGCTGCGCCCCTTTCTGGACAACGACTGCCTGGTGACAGTGACACACGCATTGGTGACTTCTCGTTTCGACTTCTGCAATGCCCTCTACGTGGGGCTGCCCTTGAAGATGGTCCGGATACTTCAGTTGGTGCAGAATAGAGCTGCCAGGTTGGTGATGGGGGCTGGGCGTTATTCTCATATAACCCCAGTCCTCCGGCAGCTACACTGGCTCCCAATTGAAGTCCGGGCCCGATTCAAGGTTTTGGTATTGACCTACAAAGCCCTAAACGACTTGGGACCTGGATACCTAACAGACCGCTTATGCCCTTACATGCCCTCCCACCCTTTAAGATCGGCTACATTGGCCCTCCTCTGGGAACCCGCTGTGAGGGAAATCAGGTGGGTGAGGACCCGGAGGAGGGCTTTCTCTGCGGTGGCGCCCCAACTATGGAATGCGCTCCCTGGAGAGGTTCGCCTGGCACCGTTATCTGTTTTTCGGCACCAGGCAAAGACCTTTTTATTTAAGTCATATTTTAATTGTTAGTATGATGTGTTTATAATTTGCAGTTATTTATTTATTTATTTATTGTGGGTTTTTTGTGGTGGTTGTTGTTGTTGTTGCCGAGATGCACTGAGGGGGGAGGGATATAGTGTTTATTGTTTAGATTTTTATGTTTTTATTGTATTTTATTATATTGTATTTTAATTGTTGTAAGCTGCCCCGAGGCTTTGATGCGATGGGGCGGCCTATAAATGTTTTAATAAATAAATAAATAAACAATATATGAATGAACTATTGAACACCAACTGATTTTCACGTTCTACAAAGTAGCCATGATTGAACCAAATAAAGCCTTTAAAGTTAATATTGCAAAAGGATAGAGAATGGTAGTCAGGCACTCTTTCATCATGTATGGATGCAGCTCCTGCAACCAACTGGGGTTCTCAAGGACACCACACAGAGAGAAAGCAGCAGTGTCTACATGCTGACCGACCCTACTGAACTTTGCAGCTAAAAATCTTGTGATTCAATTTGCTGCTTTTCACCTTTTGCTTTCTCCCAATCCTTCTCCATTTGTGTCATGTCCTTTATATCCTAAGACTGCAGGCATGCACAGTCTTTTTTTCTTTGTAAGCCATCTTGACAACCCTTTTGGCTAAAGGGTGGGATAGAAGTGCTATAAATAAATATCATTATTTACCATTTATTTCCAATAAGAAAAGTAAGTATGTGCTTAAGACTCTTCAATGTTATTGACTGTCAATATGCCTAACTGTGGGGAGCTGCTAACTTCAAAGCTGTGGGGGAGCACTTCAGGGGAGCCATGGCATCCTTTGTCATTCCCAACTAGAAATCTTGAAAATTCCCAACTAGGAATGACAGATCTTGATGACATGAAATTGTTCTCACTGGGCAATCAGTTGAAAAGGATGAAGAATGTTGCTGTGGATCTAAAGCAGATAGAAGTAGGCTACCTTGTAGCATCTCATCTGAAAGGTAACCATTTCCCTGCAAACAAAAACTTGTATAGAATCCTTCCCTCCAAAGATTTGAAAAACTGCCACCCAAACTGCTATTGAGTTTCACAGTGGCTCTCGCTTTAAATCATATGAACCAGGCCATCATTTCTATTAAGCTCTTGAGTAAGAGGGTTGCTTATACAGAAGAAGAATAACCATTTCCTTTGCATCACAACTGCTCCAACATGCATGCATGCTAACCTTTCTTATATGTGTTTCCTTACATAGATATATCCTAATACATTCAGTAGGGATTCTTATCAGTGTATATTGCAAGCTATGTATTCAGAGGAATTTCAGTATTGCTGAAAACTGTACTAGCATGTGCTGATTAAATCAGTCCTAGAATTCTATATTTTCTATTCATTTGTTTAACTGCATAAATGCTTACACATAAGGTTTAAACCTCTGGTCTAAACAATTGTCTTTTTTTCAAGACAAGAAGAAAGCAGACTGTTTCCTGTGCAATCTCTGATAGATGCAAATGTAATACTTTCCAGCAATGCAATTTAAGTCCTCCCCTCCCCTCCCCGCTTTCTTTTTTAAAAAGATGTCCATACTATTCACTTGAAAACTGGCAGCAGTACTCTCTCAGAAAAAGACAGAGAGGGTAAGCATTATATTTTGACTTGCCTTCGATTCCCCATGTGATGCTTTGTTAGCACAATGATGTTCTATAATTTGTGAAGGTAAATTGCAACAGTGATTAGATGATCATTTTATTTTGAAGGATAATTAACTTATACATCAAATTAATCACAAACCATCTAAAATAAAGCTGCTTATGGTACCAACAATACAGATTGTCATGCCTGGGAGCATGGCAATTAAGCATTCATTAATATAATGGGAGAACAGAGTGGAAAGCTTTTGTGGATGTGACATGAAATTGGCTCACATATTGGGGAAGTGCTCACTCTAAAAATTCTTTTATGGCCTGTGATCTTATTGACATGCTGGGTTTATCCCACTTTGATGCTGCCACAATGACATGTCATTAGCATAATGTGTAAAATGGCACTTTCTTTGACCCATCTTGTACACATATAAGTCCTGGTACAACAGCTGCCAGACCTGTTCATGAGTTTGTTTATGAACTTACTGAAAGTGATTCAGAAAGTAATGGCAAAATGGCTCCCACATTGAATGTTCTCAGAATGCTCCCCCCTGTCCTTAGAGCACTTGAGCTCCACTTGCAAATGTGCAGAAGATGGAAGCAGGCACTTAAAATATTCTTTTAAATAAACAAACACTGTAAGTAACCACTGTGACTTACTTAGTGGTTTAAGAACCACATATTGCTTTTCACTTCTACTTTCTCTTCTTAACTCTTCCTGCTAGTCGTTGTGGATTTTTAAGAAGGACAATTCAAGAGGTGGAATGATGGAGCAAAAATTAAACAAATTGGATTCTCCTGGGGGACAGAGCTAGTGCAGGTGGAATTAAAGGAATGCCCCCATGTCTCATCTTTATTCCCTTTCTCTTTTATGCAGGTAATGTTGCCTAAAAGCCTATTTGAAACAGCATGTGATTTTTCCAGATCAAATGCTAAGATGAAGAGGGCTTTCCCCACTTTACTTGGTAGTAGTGGTGCATTTAGGACCTTGTTTTTGAATGGCATATTACTCGTATATGCATCTCATTGTGTCATGGTGGTAGATTGAGACATTGGAGCTGGTATGGTGTGGTATGGTACACCATATGGTGGGTGATAACAGTAGTGGGAAACAGGAAGCTGGGCTGGCCAGGGCATTTTTAGGACTGTCAGAATTGATGCTGCTCAGTTTAGAATTCTTAGTGCATATCAGTATCTATTTAATGCTATATCTATCTCACTTCTCTGTTTCGCTGTGTTTCTCTATGTATGTATGTATCTCTCTATATCTAATCAGGGAGCAGACTGCAGGGCATGCAAATGATTACATTTAATGATTTATACTATTAACAAGTTATTACTATTTTCTACATCAACATAAAGTTTATTTGCAGAAAGCATTAGGGTGCAAGAACCAAATTCCATTGTATTTTGATAGAGTGAATTTAAATGGGCTTAAACTGCATAACTTTCAGATTCTTAATTTTTTTGAGATTAACTTCACATTATTAATTTTTAAAAGTAAAATTCTTCACATTCTTTTTCTTTCATTTTTGCCTAAACACATCAGAAATACATAAGAAGTTATAAAGCATGGAATAGTGAGGGAGTGAGGAAGTCATATGCTCTTTCCATGTTTCACAACTTCATAGCATACAGATGTCTATTTAAAGTTTCCAAATATGACAATTAAATTCAGGGTCTAAAAACACCTAGTTGCATCATTGTTTGCCAGTTTGATCCTAGTCAACTTACTCAGAAATAAATCTTATTGTACTAAATTAGACTTTCTTCCAAATGTGTGTGCAGAATTTCAGATTTGACATTACTTTGGGAAAAATGCTCTGTCTTTTGGGTTTTGACTGTAGTGGTCTCACTACCACTGTTTTTGCTAATGAACCCCAAATGTCTTGTTGGTCTTCTTTAGACTATTAATTAGCCTGTTCCTCATAGCATTGCTTCCCATGTGTACCTGCATTTCAGAGCTCAGTCTCCAAATGAAACATGGTGTTAATGCAAATAACTGTTTCCAAGAAACAATTTTTGCTAGTAGTGTGACAGAAAGGGTCAGAAAGGGTTAAGGTTTCCAGATAAAAACAGGGTTAGGATTAGGGTTAAGCTTAGAACACATCCTCCTCCTCCTCCTCCTCCTCCTCCTCATCATCATCATCATCATCATCATCATCTCCAGGCAGCTTTGCCAGTAGTCTGAATCTAAGCTTAAGCTAAGGCATAATTTAACATGCAAACTGACAATTTGGAAAATCCTACCTTGGTTGAAAATGGCAAATATGGGTTAGGGTTAGGGTTCCAAAGTTATGCTCCAAACACATGTTCCAAAGTTGCTATGTCACTTTTTAGTAAGGTTAAAATAGCTGTAGAAGTAGTATATGTTTATATGTTATGTGTTTAGACAAGCATATGTGCTCTGTGATATTTATGTGGATATGCCCATATAGATCGACATACATATTACTATATGCCCTGACATATCTGAAACCATCTTAGGAAAAACAGTTTAACTGAAACCTAACCATGTAGAGATGGCTGCTTTACCTAAGTGTGATGGAAAGACCCATCTATCTAAAATGGTTCTGCAAACTCTTGTTTAGAACCAATTATAAGGCAAACATTTCAAGGCACTGATAGGAACCTTGCAAGTCTTTCTGTTGGTTGTAGACATCACATGATCTACTGATTTTAATGAAAGTGAAGAAACCACTTTTGACACATGCTGTGTGGTGTTCTCATGGCTCTTGCCCTTCTTAGTATGCTGCAGATTCCTCACCTTATTTCACCCTCAGCAGGGGCCTAATGTGTAGTGACAAAGATGGGCTGACATTTGGCTCACATCAGTGAAGTGAATTATTTTCAACACCATGGTGCTGCATCTCTGGGAAGTGCATTCCACTGAGGACTCTCTTCCAAAACTTTATGCTAACAAGTGGATAAAGGTACCATAAAGCAAATCCTTAACATTTTTTTCAGAATTGTTATCAGTATGAGAGATGGATTTCAACAATGCTTGGCAAGCATTAGTCTTGCCAAGTATTGTTCTGCTTGGTTTCTTATATGGAAGTCATAATATAATTATAGCATTGTAGGTCCACAGAACTTGTCAACCACCATGTATTCTACAGCCTACCAGCCACAGGCTAGATAAAGTTTCTGGACCTGAAGGCCACAATATTTAGCTAGTGAGTACTGTTTGGCTTGTGCAGCCTGCAACAATTTCATCATATCTGAATGGCAGACAAACTGGCTTAGCTAGGAGAGAATTATATGGAAGAGCTAAAGAACCCTTTTTGACCCTTGCCTTTAGCAAAGCTACCTGGATTTTGAATTCATTTGTGGAAGGAAGAATAGTTGAGAGACCTTGGCTAAATGGTATAGCATTTGCTTTACATGCAAATACCCCAGGTTCAATCAATTAAATCCCTCCCTTTTTAAAATGGTGGACTGTTCATGGAGGAACTCTGCCTGAGATATCAGAGACCAGTTACAAACCAGGTTACATATTATTGAGCTTCTTGGACACTTTGTTTAAGCCTATGTAAGACAAATGTCTCTGTCCTTTGTTATCATAAGAGTTCAAGTTTTAGATATTTAGATATGGTATTAAAGAAATATGATTTTTCTCCCAAAATTGAATTATAATCTGGAGGGTTGGAACTCAATACGACATTTCTAGTACTCCATTTACAGAGTAAGCCTGTGATCCCTGGGAGGCCATTCCAGGAACTGCAGAATAAGTAATAATGGCCTCAAGTTACAGAAAGTCATACCCTGGATTAATATCAGGCAAAACTTTCTGGTGTTTAGGGTAGTACACTGATTGAACCAATAACCTAGCAACATTCTCCCAGCTAGAGTCATTTAAGATGCAGCTAGAGAACCATCTGAGAGGGATGGTTTAACTTGGAGTCCTGCAATGAGCAGGATGTTGAATCTGATGGGCAGATGGACCAATAGCCAAACACAATATAAGGTATCTCTTTATGTTTCTAAGTTTACAGTGGTGTCCAAAGCCCTAATGTTGAAAATCCCTATGGTAACTCATTAGCAACATTTCAGTGTGATTTCTTTCTATTCGTTTCCACAGTACTGCTCTGGTGTTAACTAGTCATTAAGACATGGTATTTGATTGATCAATGGCATATATTTCTTCTTCAACTTAATAGGGATGACATCAATAGTGATAGAATGTTCATAGTATTTTCGTGACATCAGTAATCATCAGTAATATTACAATATACATGCTGCAAAATTTCCTAGTATTTGCCCTCACCTATCCCTTCCACTGCCATTGATATTAATCTCCAAAGAAATTTCTTCCAGGTTCTCAATTTATAAATGGCAAACCAACTCCCATTCTTTCTGCTGGATGCAAAGAATGTTCAAACCATTTCTGCACATAAAT
>JAIXND010000767.1:97978539-98145222 GCA_023646645.1 Varanus salvator macromaculatus | reverse complement strand
GTCAGATTGTTTGCTTTGCTAATTGAAACCTAAAGTTTTTGTTTCAGCTGGCTGAAGACCTTTTGTTAAAGATCATCATGTTTATAAGTCAAAACAATGTAGTGAGAAGAAAGCACTTCTTCCCAGTAGAGTATGTATAGGATGCAGCCATACAGATCCCATACAGCTACTAGTAAGAAAATGCAAGAAATCTGCTTGGTTTATGCAGGAGTCAAAATCCAGCAGATGGTACTGGTGACAACTCACCCCAACATGAGTGGAGTTGCCATGTGGCCTTCTGCTTTTAAAGGGATGAACAAGTTGGGGTGTTCCCTGCTGATTGTCACCCTCTCCTGATGGATCAGGGCATTGTTGATGGACCATCAGAACAGGGTGACTATCAGCCAGGGATAAGTGGGACCCCCAGGGCTAAGTTTTGGTACTGATTCTGTTCAACCTCTTTATCAATGACTTGAAGGACAGGGTAATGAGTCTGCTGACCATATTCACAGATGATAGACAAAGTGGGGACAATGGCCGCAACTGTACATAACTGTACCTGGGGAGCAAGTACTGCAGATCCAGAAGGATCTGGACAGACTGTGGAAGTGGGTGGGGGACAACAGGATGGAATGTGTATAAATGCAAGGTCTTGCACTTGGGACTCAGGAATAGATGCCGTATGTACAGTATTGAGGGCAAGTAGCTAGAGAGCAGCACTTGTAAAAGGGATCTTGGGGTACTTACCAATGAGAGGTTGAACATGAGCCAGCAGTGTGATGTGGCAGTTAAGAAGGTGAATTTATTTATTTTATTTATTTATTTAAATGATTTATATGCCGCCCTGTCATGAAAGCCTCAAGCCGGCTCACATAGATAAGGGTGGGTGAATGCAGGGCTTCCAGATTAAGAGATGGTGTTAATGCTGCTCTATATGACTTTGCTGTGCCCACAACTGGAGTACTGTATTCTGGGCTTCACACTACAAGAGACACATAGCTAGGGTAGAATCAGTTCAGTGCAGGGTCACAGGGATGGTAGCAGGATTGGGGGGATGCCATATGAGATGAGATGAAGGGAGGTTGGTCTTTTCAGCCTGGAGAAGAGGAGACTCAGAAAGGATCTTATAGTGACATATAGGTATGTGAAGGGGTGTCACATGGTAGAGGGTTTTGACCTGTTCTCCCCTGCAATGGAGGAAAGGATATGATCATATGGAGCAAAGCTCAAGGAACTGGATGTCAGGTTGGATGGGAGGAAGTACATCCTGATGGTTAGGACCCCTAAGATATGGAATAGGCTTCCATGGGAGGTGGTGGGAGCCCCATCAGTGAGGGTGTTCAAGGAGAGATTGGAAAACTGCATGCTGGGTATTAAATGGGTGGAGCCAGTTGGAGCTGGGGGGGGTCAGGCTAGATGGCCCAGGAATCCCCTTCTGACTTACTGTATTTATATGTTTCTAAAGTGGGGTGTGATTCATGTCTTTCTCTCTCTTTCTTGGCAGATAAATGTGCATAAAATTTGTGTATCTGCAGCCACAGTTTGCAGCTTTCTTTTATGCTTTTTGTATATTTTAAAAACAAATTGTAGCAATTTCCTTGCCTTAAACATGAAATACAAATTGTGCCCAACTTGAAAAGCAAAAACAACAAAAACAGACAGCCTGGCTTGACATGCTTTTGGGTCTTCAGTTACTGAGTTCTTCAGTGTTGTCCAACCTGTTTGTTTGTTTGAGAAGTTTATGTCTTATAATAGAGTTTTTAAATAGAGTGTTAACTCCTTTGAGATGTATCTATCTCAAAGCTATGGAATATCCTTGAGGGCATAGCAATGGAGTTGGTAATGGGGCATCACTGCTGTTTGCAATTTTGCACCTCACCAATGACCAAAGAAAGTGGTGGCTCATGTCAAGATTTCACTATGACACTCTGCCACCCTACTATTAGGTAAAAAGCAATGAAAGAGTATTTTAAGTTTGTATGCAAGTACAGTGCATGTCCCAAGTCCAGCTCTTTGCCAACTTCCTCAGAAAAATAGCAATTTGAAAAGCACTTTGAAGGAAACTCTCTTAGAGATAGAAGAACCAAATCCTTTTCTCTCTGTTTCTCTCTCTTAGAAATGTGTCTCTAAAACTCATGACGGCTGCTTACAGGCTTGCTCAGCAACCATGGAGGGAAGGGAAATCTTGCCAAAATTCACTGAACTGCAGGGTCATTTGCATTGTCCTTGCTTTTGTACCTGCCTGATTTATTTAGTTTTACATCCGCCTTTCTGCTTAATGGAAATAGCTCTGAATTTGTGCTATTCCAAGCTGTGAGTTATTAGTCCTCCCTCCTTTTAAATCAGCAGTTACTGGTGTTGTCTCATTTTGAAAAATAACACCCTCATTCATGACCCTGACAAATACACATCAGCTATTGGTTTCAGACCCTTCAGAAATACTCCTTATTTAATTATATGTGATGTCCTACTTTGTTCTTTACATCCAATAAGGCAATATAAATTAGTATTAATTTTGTGAAAAGGTTGAAGGACTCATAATGTAAAAATTGGAATTCAAAGCTTTTGATTTATAGCCCACTGAACAATGCATATGAACCATGAATGATAGTGTACCATACATATGATAACATCATATAACCCTTAAATAGCCACACAATGTTAATCACTGTTGAGGTAGATTCTTACTTGAATTAGAACCATTTCTTAACTTAGAAGTAATATGATTCAGAATTACAAACATGATCATTTAAGTCATTGTGCACATATGAAATATTTTATGAGTAGGCTGTGATGGAGTTGACACCAATTATTTAAATATAGGGTTTCTGGAAATCCTATCTTTTTCAGATACCTGTGGGTCTTCTTCACTCCCCCATCTGATCAAGTTAAGATTAAAAGCCATCTGATATATTGCAGTTCCTGGACAATGATACCCCAAAAGTGTGCTTGTGCACTTGTGCATATGTATATGCTTGTAAGGAGAGGCATTTAAACCTTCTCCCCACCCAACTTCTTTCCAAAATCCCATTCCTTATGAAGTTGAAGTAAATTATTATTTAAACCACAATTAATCCAAATGGAATTTCCCCCCTACCACCCTTGCTTACTCCCCAGTGGGTGGAAGAACCAGGTGGGAGGAAGGATTTCCCCATCTCCTGGAGTGTTCTGGTCCAGATCCAAATTGGGGCTACACAGGAGTAGGTAAAGCTAGCAAAAATAGATGCACAATGCATGATGAGGATAACTCATCCCCGCACAGACCAGTTCTGACTGGATCATCATCATCATCATTGTCATCACACACACACACACACACACACACACACACAGACATGCACTGACATGGGTAGAAGAGGAGTGGCTATTACAATCCAGACATATCTAATCTCTTACAGAGGCAGGACACAGATTTAACACTACTTGCAGGTAAAATTTTCAAGACTATTTTAAAGAATATCCATACTTCCTTAACATGTCCAGTCACTGAAATTGCCTGATGAGGTGTTCCCCGTTGCTCTGGATGACCTTGCAGTCTGTTCGCAAGGCACTCAGGGTAGGATTTTAAGTAAACTAGTGGCATTTTTGAAGAATTCTCTACCAGTTGATATTTTTGTCATCTGCTAATGATATTTCCTGAGTAAAAGATCAACACAATGGTGGTCTTTTTGGTATATATTGATGATGATTATGGCAATAAAAATCTAAGTAGAGCCATGCTAGATCAGACTAAAGTCCACCTAGTCCAACACTCTGTTCACACAATGGTCAACCAAATGCATCCAGGAAATCCATACGCAAAACACCCTTTTGCCCATGTTCCCCACATATGCATAGTTCCACCTATACTGGAGAAAGCATATAGCCATCAGGATGACTACTAGACCTTCATAGTCTTAACCTCCATTCTCTAATTCCCTTTTAAAGCCATTCATATTGGTGACCAGCATGGCCTCTTCTGGAAGTCAATTCAATAATTTCACTATGTGTTGTGTGAAGAAGTACTTTTTAGCTGTCCTAAATTTCCCATTCAACTTTATGAGAGAAACACATCTCCCTATCTACTTTCTCCTTACCATGCAGAATTTTGTACACTATTATCATGTCTCCACTTGCTTTCCTAAGCTGTCCTGGATGTTATAAAGCCTCCTCTCAGGGAGGAATTACGACAGCCTGTTGAAAATCATAGGTACCTTTTAGTTTACTGGTGAAATGAGTGGACCAAATTCAAAAGTGTACAACAAAAGGAGACAAAGTGCAACTGGAGCCAAACAAGCAAGACTTCAAGAAAGACAACTTTAATGAACTCAGAAAAATGATAAGTGTGCCATGGCCACACACCCTTAAGAGGAAAGGCAGCCAAGAGGGGTGGGAAATCCTGAAAAAGAAGATTCTCAAAGCACAAATATGAACAATTCCATCAAGAAAAAAGTGCAGAAAGGTTAAGCCTGAAAGAGAAAAAGAACATGTATGGGAAGTAGAAGTAGGGCCAGGCAGGCCATGAAGGAGGAATATAAAGAAATAGCAAGGAATTGCAGAGACAGCATCAGGAAGGCTAAAGCAGGAAAAGAACTGAGACTAGCAAGGGATGTTAAGTACAAGAAAGCCTTCTTCAGATACATCCAGACAAAAAACATGAGAAAGAGAAGGGTGTCCAGCTACTTAAAGTGGATGGCAGAGTGATAACAGACAACAAGGAAAAGGCAGAGGCACTCAGTTCCTACTTCCTCTCAGTCTTCTCCCACAAGGACATCTGTAATCAAGAGGAAGTACAAGCTGGAAGTGAGAGACGGCAGCCCAAGATGCACAGACAAATGGACAAGGAATACCTAAGTGGAACAAACACATTCAAATCTCCAGGGCCTGATGAACTCCATCCCAGAGTCATAAAAGAGCTAGCAGAGGAAATCTCAGAACCACTGGCTATTATCCTCAACAACTCTTGGAACACAAGAGAAGCACCAAATGACTGGAGATGGGCTAATATTGTCCCTCTCTTCAAAGGGGGTGGTGGGATGAACCTGGGAACTAGAGACCAGTTAGTCTGACATCAATATCTGGAAAAATTCTGGAGCAAATTCTTTAAAAATCCACCTGCAAGCATCATGAAGAAAATGCTGTGATTAATAGAAACCAACATGGATTTATCAAAAAGAAATCCTGTCAGACTAATTTAATCTCATATTTTGACTGAGTAACCTCCCAAATGCACAAAGGAACTCTGTGGACATAATCCATGTAGACTTTACCAAAGCTTTAAACATAGCACCACACTATATTCTGATAAGCAAATTAGAAAAAAACTGGACTACATGGAAAAACTACTAGGTGGATCCAAAATTGGTTGCTAAATAGGACACAAAGAGTGCTCATCAATGGCACCTTCTCAATTGGATGGAGGAAACTAGTGGGTGCCACAGGGTTCAGTACTGGGCCCAGTGCTCTTCAACATCTTTATTGATTATTCAGATGAGCAGGTACAGGAAATAATAATCAAATGTGCAGATGATACAAAACTGGGCAGAATAGCAAACATCCTAGAAGACAGAATGAAGATCCAGGACAATCTTGACAAACTTGAACGCTGGGCTTAAAGCAACAGAATGAGATTTAATTAGGACAAATGCCAAGTTCTCCACCTAGGAAAAAGAAACCAAATGCATTGATACAAGATGGGGAATACATGGCTCAACAGAACTGAAGAAGAAAAAGATCTCTGGGTAATTGTGGACAATAGGCTATACATGAGCCAACAAGCCGCCAAAAGGGCAAATGCTACTTTGGGATGCTTCAGTAGAAGTATTACTTACAAATAATGAGAAGTAGTAGTTCCTCTATATTCCTCACTAGTCAGACCTCACCTGGAATCCTGTGTCCAGTTCTGAGCACCAAGATTTAAGAAAGATGCAGGTAAATTAGAAAGGGTTCAGCAGAGGGCAACAAAAATGATCCAGGGTTTGGAAACACTGCCATATGAGGAGAGACTGAAAGAACTGGGCATGTTGAGCCTTGAGAACAGAAGACGGCGGCAGGGAGGGGGACATGATATCCTTCCGTAAGTACCTCAAAGGCTGTCATGAAGAGGAAAGTCAAGATCTCTTCTCGCTAATGCCAGAGTATGGGACATGGAATAATCAGTTCAAGTTCCGGCAACCCAGATCGGACTAGACATCAGGACAAGCTTCCTCATTGTTCCTCACTCTTTCTTGGTTGGCATTGTGTTCATGGGAGTGTGCCAGTGCTGCTGGGGGTGGTGGCAGGGAAGGGAGACAAGGCTTGGTGGGAGCCTGCTGGGAGCCACACTGCTCTGATTTCAGTATTTTGTTCTCTTTTTTTGATATTTTTTGTTGCCCAGTTTCTGTTTGTTCTGGAGAATTTTCATTCTTTTGGTTTTAGGAAAGTAATACACATAATATATGCTTTATTATGTGTATGGTGCTTTTTGTTTCTGCCTCAGCAGTCCCCAAGGTGGTTTTCCTGTTTTCTCGGTCCCCAGCTGTGGCAAATTTGAAAACCACTGGTCTAGGATACTGTTGCCTTCTTAATCTCCCACTGAAGAGAATTTGTAGTGATGGAAACACCAGCCTATTAGGGACCAATCCTGTGCACTGTGCAAGCCAGGCCAAGGGACTAATGGATACTGTGGGGTCTTCTGACAGGACACCTCCCTTAATGGCACCATGACTTTTTGCTGCAGGACTTTTGCCCTGCTGCTAGGAAGTCCAGTAGTCAGCAGGGCAAAATGGCTTCTTATATTATCTGGTTTCTCCAACACACACCAAACAGAGCTGAAAGCTAAGTCTGACTAAGAGTTGGCACAGTTCATTCCTCCCATTGGAGGCAATTGGATGGGCAGGGGAAAGAAGTGGGAGGAAGGCCATTCTCTCCCCGCCCTCCCCACCACCACCACCACACACCCAATTTTGGCTGGCATGAGCAACTATGGCTTAAAAATGGTGGGAGCAAATCCCTTTACAGTTTTGATCAGCCTCTGGTATTGGAAGTATATACTGTTTTTATAGAGCTTGCCTTAAAATTAAAGAATAGTTTGATTTTCTCAAGTTATGTCTTTGCTCTTACTTTTATAAATATAGCTTTTCTATATAGTTCTGCAATCTGCAAAACATATCATATATTTAAAAAAGAAAAATAAAACACAATGTTAAGAAATGAAGGACAAAAATAGACATTTTTATATAGTCAATTTTAGGCAATTTACATTAAAGTAATGTGACCCTGCTTATCAGCAGCAAAACATTGGGCTGGGAACTAGACAAATGACATATTTCGTTTCAGCACTGGGAACTAGCTTCTTACTTGACCTGACCTGTTAGATTTCGGTCACAGCCAGCATTCACTACATTCAGGAATGGCATTATGAATTTTCCTGTGCTAACTTCAAGGCCTTTCTGAAAAGCTAAATATTGCATAAATATTACACAACACTCAGGTAAGCCTTCACTATGGCAAGAGTCCAGCACACAAGGCTTGATGACAATATAATTAAGTTTCTCAGGACTCGATCAATAATAGTGAAGATTTATACATTTTGGCACTTAACTCAGTCTTGAGAGTCCTGACCTGTACTAAACTACCTATTAGGACACAGACAGGACTATGATGTTCTATTTAATTCAAAGGACATTTTGCCTTGTGCAACAAGGCAGAAGCTTTTAATAAGCAGTACTCTACCTTAAGATGATAAAAAGTGAGCAGAGTTGAACAGGAAAATATGCACACAGTAAAGGCTAGGGATAAGAGTAGAAAAATAAATAGGATGCAGTATAAACAGCAAACTGGAACCAAAAAGTGCCAGGAGGGACAAAACAGTCCAAGGAATAATTCAAGGATGGGGAAGAGAGAAACCTCTGAAACATCTGTGATGGGAACTTCTTATATTCCTGGTCTGACAGGGTACCTAGGAGAAGATGCAATATGGTGTGGTTCCATCCATCTATCTATGCATAAATACTTATATACTGCCATATTTGCTAAAACAAACACCTATCAAGACAATGTAGAACAATTCAAAGCAAAATTTTAACACTATACAAGTAGCAGAATATGGGGGGGGGGGGAATGGCTGGCATAATTTCAAGGGCTAAATTAAAAGACTGCCTTCTTTAAAACCTTTTAAAAAGCCGAGAGAATACGGACAAATCAGTTCTTGAAGGAGCACATACTACAGTTTGGGAGTAAATAGGACAAAGCCCCTTCAAGCATACCTGAGAACAGGAATTCTCCTGCTAAATGTGTCCTCAAGAGGGTCTTTCTGGAATCTTAATAACTGGCCGCATTCATAATGAAACAGAAAGTCTCTTAGATAACCACGTCTTGGGCTGTTTAGGGCTTTAAAATTTAAAGCCAGCACCTTGAATTGAACTCATAGAAACATGTGGCAACTGGTGCAGATCTTTCAGGTGTAGTATAATAATGACCTCACAGCATACACAGTTAGCAGCTAGCTGCTGCATTTTGTACCAAGCAAAGCTTTTGAACACTCTTCAGAATTAACCCCACTTAGATGTACACCAGCTTTCTACAGCCAGGTGTTATGGACTACAGTTTCCAGCATTTCTAACTAATCAGTTCTAGAAGGGGCTGGATATAAGAGCCAGTCTGGTGAGAGCCAGTCTGAGAGTCAGTCTCTGGCTGAGAGCAAGTCTGGTGTAGTGGTTAAGAGCATGGGACTGGGACTCAGACGGTTTGGGTTCTAGTCCCCTCTCAGCCATGGAGCCAACTGGGTGACTTTGGGCCAGTCACAGACTCTCAGCCCAACCTACCTCACAGGGTTGTTGTTGTGGGGATAAGATGGAGGAGGAGAATGATGTAAGCTGCCTTGAGCCCTTTGTAGGAAAAAGGCAGGATATCAATCAATCAATCAATCAATCAAAATATGGAAGGGGCCCAGAAGATATCAGGTTGAAGAAAGCTGATCTACACATTCTGACATTTACATATCCAATGGTTTTGTTCCCATGCTCTGAACATGAGAAAACATGTATGCTTAAGGGCTGTGTCTCAGAATGATAATTAAAAACATAATTTGAAAGTCTTTGTATGGAGAATGGAGAATTATAGCAGAAATAAGCAACCTCTTTTCCCAGCCCCAGGTATCCTTGCATCTGAAATAATAAATACATCCTTCAAGCAGCTGTCACAGCCATGAACATGTCAGCTTTGCTCTGATTTTCCCCGAGTGGGCCTCACAATTAGTGATACTATCTATATAAAGATTGCACACCACTCCAGAGGAAGGTACTGAAATAAATACAATAATTAACTGTAGTCATTGTTTTCCCACACATAATATGGTACCACACTGCATTAGTCAGAACTGCTCCACAGCTCCACAAAACCCACAAAAAGTAAGTAAGTATGCTCAAAGGAAAGCCAAATGTTACTTTTCTCATAATAAGTTTACTGTATATTTAACTGGATATGTTCAGATGTAAGATTAGTGCACTATAGAGGGCAAATGGCCACCGGTGGCCAACATTCTGTTCTTGGGCAAGGTGTTAGAGAGGGTGGTGGTGGGACAACTCCAAGCACTCTTGGATGAGACGGATTATCTGGACTCATTTCAGTCCGGCTTCAGACCCGGGTATGGTACTGAATCTGCCTTGCTCACCCTGTATGATAACCTGTGCAGGGAGAGAGACAAGGGAAGTGCATCCCTGTTGGTTCTCCTGGACCTCTCAGTAGCTTTCTTTCTTTTTTTTAAATCAATTTTATTGGAGTTTTTGAACTACGAACTACATATCCATCATCACAAACACACATCAGATCTACTGGATCAGCCTCTACAACATGTCTTTTAACATACTATAAACTTATTATACTCCTTTTTATAACAATATAAAAACTTCTTTAGAACCAAGTCCTGTATTTTCGCCAATTCATGATATATTTTCAAATTTGATAAAACTAACAATCTTCCTTCTTCCATAATGTCAGTCCCATCTTTCTCTCTTGAAAAGTCCTGCTTCTCTTGTCCATTATTCAAAGGGGGCTTCTCCAAGTTGGGTGTAATTACATCTTTTTTCTCTTTCAGTAATAGGTTTCCTCTAGACATTTCTAAACATTTCAAAAGCTTATCTATTATTTTTATTATTATACAAAATAACTTCCTCGCTATCAAAATTAATAGTAACCTCAAAAACAAAATCTATTTAGAGTCTCAATGAGCATCCTAGCTACCCTGCTTGGTAATATCTTTAAACCAATCCTCTTTAAACTCACAAGTATTTCATCATAGCTTAAACTCCATTTAAACAAATATAGTTGACTCCATATAGTTTTTAGTTATAAGATAGGTTCACCTATTTTCAATTTCAGATATAGTTAGGGATACCCATTTAACACTGTTTCATTAAGCTAAGTTATTAAGTCAGCCTTTCTTTATCTCGTATCTACATACCAGTCTATTTAAATCATCCCTTTTTAAAGTAGAAAGAGGAAAGACAAAAACGAGAAAAAATACCTCCACAGCTCTATTTGGCCACTATACCCTGTTTAACAATAGCTTTATATTTCATCTTAGCTTAAACCTTAATACCTATAATAAATTCCCTTATTTTCGATTACAAATGGAAACAAAAGTATAATGCTTCACCAAAAACAGTAGCACATTTTTTTTTCTATGTAACATATGAGCACGCCAACCTCAATACATCACCCCTTTTCGAAACAACAAGAACAGAGTTCTTCTGTCTCCCCTTTCAATTTCTTCTTTACCCCTCTACCAAATATATCTGTCTTCAGGTTATAACATCACCTTAAATGGTTAGTTATTTTCTTTTTTTGCACCAGCTTCTTCCAAAGATATGCCTGTAATAAATCATGTATTAAAACATGTCCGCTCATTATCTATTGCACTCTGCTTATCTTCCTTAAAGTTTTCAAATAACCAGCTGCTTGTCCGTTCTGCAATGTTTTCAAATGACCAGCTGCTTGTTCTTTCTGCAATAATCCACTTGTTACCTTCAAAGCTTCAAATTTCCCTTCTGCTTGCTGGATATTTTGTTTATTCTGCTCAGGTACGAATTGTCTCATCAGAGTCTTGTTAGTAAAAAAACCCAATCTTGTCAGAGTCCATTTTTGATTCCATTAATAAACCATCAAGCTGCTTAATTAAAACATTCTCCTGGAAGTTTAATATGGCTTTTAAGGAATTATGAAGTTCCAAAATTATCTTTGAAATGTCTTTAGTTTCTATATTAAATGCCTCCATCTTAGCAGTGATTTTACAGCCTAGGAAGAGGTCCATACGCTTCAGAGACAAAAGAAAAAAGATGGCTGGTATCTGGAATCCATCCAATAAACTAGAAGATTGCATCTGTCATATAATTAAGCATTAATTTATTAGTTCAAGTCTTGCCCTTGGAGAGATTAAAGAAAAGAGAAAACTTACAAACCATCTTATCTTTCTGTCATGGAAGATGCCGCGTTTAAATTCCGTGGAGGGGGAGGAAAATCCTTTCCCGTCCTTCACCCAGAGGGCTTTCAGTTTCTTCTTTTTAAATCAGTTGATAAACAATGTGGCTTTCTCCATGGGTAGTATTGCAAATAAATAAATAAATAAATTAAAAAAAAATAATTTCCAGTAGATCCAATGGTAATAACTAAGATAGTCTATTTCTACATGTCGAGGACTTGTAGAGGGCAAACTCCCTCCTGTATTCTTCCAGTTGAGAAAGGCTTGAGTTTCCCCAGTAAGTTCCAAATTGCTGTTTAGACACCTACTGGGAATTTGCCAAGCAATCTATCTTCACCCCTACAGGACATTAAGACTGGGCAGCTGCCCGCGGCCAGAAGATAACCAGCGTGCTAATGGAGCCCAGTTAGACACGTCTGTCTTGTCCCGACGCCATGTTTCTTCTCCAACCTCTCAGCAGCTTTCGATACCATCGGCCATAGTATCCTTCTAGATAGGATAGCAGAATTGGGAGTTGGAGGCACCACCTGGAGGTGGTTCCGCTCCTATCTCAATGGCCAATTCCAGAAGGTGGTGCTCGGGGACTATGGCTCTGCACCATGGCAGTTATGCCATGGAGTTCCACAGGGGTCCATTTTGTCCCCCTTGCTATTCAACATCTACATGAAACCACTGGGAGAGGTCATCAGGAGGTGTGGGCTGCGGAATCATCAGTACGCTGATGATACCCAGCTCTACCTCTCGTTTTCAACCAATCCAGATGAGGCAGTGGCTGTACTGAACCGGTGCCTGGCCAAGATAATGGGCTAGATGAGGGCTAATAAACTGAAGCTCAATCCAGACAAGATGGAAGTCCTGTTGGTGGGTGGTTTGGGCTTTGGGGTAGGGGACCTGGACCTTGTCCTGAATGGGGTTGCACTCCCTCTTAGGGACAAGGTTCACAGCTTGGGAATGCTCCTCGACCCAGAGCTGTCATTAGAAGCTCAGGTGACAGCGGTGGTGAAGAGCCCTTTCCTTCACCTTCGGCTGATCCATCAGCTGCATCCCTTCCTGGAGAACGATTGCCTGGCGACAGTGACACATGCACTGGTACTTCAATTGGTGCAAAACAGGGCTGCCAGGTTGCTGATGGGGACTGGGCATTGTTCTCATATAACCCCAGTCCTCTGTCAGCTTCACTGGCTTCCCATTGAAGTCCAGGCCCAATTCAAGGTGTTGGTTATCACCTATAAAGCCCTCAATGGCTTGGGACCTGGTTATCTAAAGGAGCGCTTGCGTCCATATATGCCCTCCTGCCCCTTGAGATTGGCAGCAGAGGCCCTTCTCCAGGAACCCTCCGTGAAAGATATTAGGAGGTTGAGTACCCGGAGGAGGGCTTGCTCTGTGGTGGCGCCCCACCTATGGAATGCGCTCCCCAGAGAGGTCCACCTGGCACCGTCATTATTTGTTTTTTGGCACCAGGCCAAGACCTTTTTATTTAAAAGTTATTTTAATTGTTAATTTATTGATTGTATTTATTGGGTTTTTATGTACATGCCGAGATGTTTCTGGATTTTAAAGGCTAATCGTTTTTTTATGTTGTAAGCCTCTCCAAGGCTTTTTGCAAATGGGGCGGCATAGAAATGGTTTAAATAAATAAATAAAATGAGAGTGTGAACAATGCCAGCTATACAACTGCTTTATTTAAATAGCTGTATTGAAAAATACTATGTTGGAAACTAGATCTAAATGTTCTTATCCAAATATTGCACACACATAGCACCTTTCCTCCAAATGGCTCAAGATGGAATACCTGAGGCAACCATTTTACCTTCAAAAAAATCTTGTGAAATGGATTAGGTTGACAAATAGTAATTTTCTTGAGTCTACTTGAAGACATTCAAGTCTGAATGGTAATTAGAATGGGAATTCTTCTTATCTATAGTAGAGGTGAACGGAAGATTGATTTCCAGATGTTTTAGACTTCATCTCACAATGGACAAGACCATTGCCCATGCTGTTGGGGGTGGTCCTGGAAGTTGAAATTGGAGCTCTAACTTCTGCCTGCGTGCTCAATAAAACACAAACATTCTCAAATACTGATTGAAAATATTATACTTCATCTAGTATTGCTAAAATCCCAGACACATTTTGCATATTTTAAAAAAGAACTATAATGAGTATGAGACATTAGAATGCATGTAAGTATTTACAGCTGCTGTAGACTTGGGCGATCGCAGCAGAAGTATGTGTGTCATCTAGTTTAAATCCATTAGTAGACATTAAAAAAGGTTGTTTCCATTCTGAAAGATTCTCCTTACAGCGATCATGATAGTGAAGACACACATTAAAATGTCCTTCTAATATTAAGTTTGCCCTTATTGAAATTATTCACAGGAGTGCTCCCATGAATGGAATTAGTAATATGTGAAGCAGTGTGACTAATCATCATTTTGATGCTTAGGAAGAAATTTCTCTCAGAAACCAGGATATTTTGTGGCACAGATGACAGAGCATTTGCTTGAACTATGTGAATGTATTCTAACATCCATTTATTTTATTTACATGTGAACAAGCACTAGTCTATCTGGTTTGCTTTTTCCCCCTGCAATGGTCATAAGTCACCAGGGATATATGGTCCAGAAACTGCATGTCTTTGCCACTGCCATCAGACATAATCTAGACTTCTGTTTTTGATTTGTATAAGCCTCTGGCAGTCAATGTTCTTGGAGAAGGAGAGGAACTTAAGTAGACAGTTCAGCTGTTTAGGCCAAGTGGACCTAGTAGGTCAACTGTTTAGGCCTAGTGGACTGATTTTGGCTTGTGGTTTAGAGGTCTCCATCCCTGTGGCATAACTTTTTATCAAAAACAAATATGAGTCCTGACTATGCAAGGGACTATCTATGAGCCATATAATAGATGCTGCAACCATGCTATAGCTAAGTTGATGATAATTCTTAAACCACTGTTTCTTGCCCAGCTCAGCAGCCAATCTGTAACATTCCTGCCGGAGAAATCCTCTTCATAGGAGAATCTAGAGCACCCAGGGATGGACCACATTGAAAAGACCTGGGGAAGCACTATGGGTCAATCTCTACAAGAAGAGGAATACTCTGCCTCTGAGACAGAGGCTGAATAACCACCTAGTTCATGAAATGTCACATCTCAAGAAGCAGGTCAGTAGAATTGCTTTCAGAAGAAGTTCTCAGAAAGATTCAACAAATGGAAGTGACTCCATTAAAGTGAGGCCCTGTTCATGTGGAGAACGGTTACCAAGAGGTTGTAATAGACTGTGGCTGAGTCTTAAGTGGTGTTTTTCCTATATAAGCCTTCAATCTGGGATTAGTTGTTGATGGAAATAATGGTAAGATTCAGATAAAATGACTATTCTTATTTTTCTTCTTGTTTGTTTGATTCTTTTTTTACTATTGCTGGTTTGTCATGTTGTCTGAAACCAGTATAGTATATCACCATGGTAAGTTTGGTCTTTAGAAAGCATGATAGGGAACAATGGCTTTTTATATGGTTTCTCCACACAATGATGGGTTGTCATATTGTCTGAACCAATGATTGTGGTTTCTACAGTACTGATATTTAACTACCACAGAGTCCTCTGGAAAGAGTGGCAACTACAGAAGCCACACCAGCAATCCAACCTCTATGTGTGGATCAATGAGGAAAATGGACAATGAGTGATGTACCTTGGAATAAACTCTCAGTCACAATGGCTGATGGGATATATGCCAACAGCAGGAGGCCTAACCCTGGAGGTTGGAAACTATGACAACATAGAAACCACTTGATCATCTGTTGGTAGATTTTATTTATTTATTTATTTATTTTTCAATTTATATCCTGCCTTTTTCCTACAAAGGGCTCAAGGCAGCTTACATCTCCTCCTCCATCTTATCCCCACAACAACCCTGTGGGGTAGGCTGGGCTGAGAGTCTGTCACTGGCCCAAAGTCACTCAGTTGGCTCCATGGCTGAGCGGGGACTAGAACCCAGATCACCTGAGTCCCAGTCCCATGCTCTTAACCACTACCCCACACTGGCTCCAGATCAGTAAAAGATCCTAAACCATTGAGATCTTGGTAAAAGACCCTAAACCATTGTAATATCATGTTGTGTGAATGCAGCTTGATTGACTGTTGAGAGTGCTCTTGTCCTGCAAACAACCAACCCACTGTGGCTCTTCTCAGGGTGGTTTATCATTGCACAAATCTGATCACCCTCTTATCGCATAATTTAATTGCAAGCTCTTAAATCAATTTCATTTCCTTTATTTCTACATTTAAATAAAGCAGGGCATCAAATTTTCATAGGGAAGGATTCTAGGAATATTTACTTCCATTGGGTACACTTAAAAGCTTGAGCACAATTTGGTATCATTGAAATATTTCCCCCTAGCTTGTGATCATTTTTGAAGTGTATGAGACAGCAGTGTGTGTCAGGTGCAGTTTAAAAGCCTTTTTTTTTTTTTTTTCAAAGAAAAAAAACTGGCTATATAGTGCATTATTTGTGTACTGGCAGATTTCAGGAGCTCTCAGAATCAAATGTGTGGATCTGGTCAGACTTACATGTTTTAGCCAACTTACAGCTTGTGACACATGACATTTTATGTGCAGAGACAGAGAGGGAGAAAATGAGAGGTGGGACAGGGAGAGTTAGCATTTTTTAAAATGACAGATCGAAGGAGATAGTCAGCAGAGAATGCTTACCAAAACAGGCTGGAACTCAAAGTAGAAATGCATATATTTTGTTTTGAGACTACTTCTAAGCTTGTTTGTATTAAAGATTTTATTCTTTACAGGAGGCAGGGATGGATGTCATCAATGTACTGATGACTCTTCAGTCCAGACCTCCAGATGACCTCTCCCAGCAATTTAATGTAGATGTTAAACAGCATAGGGGATAAAATGGAAGCCTGCATGACCCCATGACATAACTGTCATGACCTAGAGTCACAATCACCCACACCACCATCTGGAATTGGCTAGCCAAGTAGGAGTAGAACCATTGCAAAGTAGTGCCTCCTACCCCCAACCTGGGTAAATTATCCAGAAGGATACCATGGTCATTGGTAGAGAAAGCTGCTGAGAGGTCCAGGAAAACTAACAGGGATACACTTCTCCTGTTACTTTCCTAGCAAAGGTAATCCCACAGAGCAACCAAGAGAGCTTCTGTTCCAAAACTGGGCCTGAAGCCGGACTAAAATGGATCTAGATGGTCACTTTTCTCCAAGAGTGCCCCAAGTTGTCCAGCCACTGCCCATTTAAGCACCTTGTCCAGAAAAGGGATGTTAGCCCCTGGTTTGTAATTGGTCATATTCTCTTAGTCCAGATTTGCCTTCTTCAAGAGAGGCCTGGTCACTGCCTCCTTCAAAGGAGAGCTGACCAGACCCTCCCTCAAAAAGGTGTTGATGAGCAGGCCACCAAGGGTTCAATAGGATCTACCACTGCCATACTTTTTGCCAAGCCTCAGTGTGCCTAGAGCAGGGGAGGGTGTCTGCCAGTTCAGCACAGATATAGCTCTGTATTGCTTTGTTTAATCAGGGTTTCTATTCAGATTTACCCTTGACAGAATGAAAGTGGTAGCTTGCTCTGCTTATCTTTTCTGAGCCACCTTTCATCTACTTTTAAAAGGCCACAGGGGGCATGTTTAGGCAAAATGTACGATAACTCAGGGGTGGGGCTTGCTCTTTGCCTTAAAGCTTTTGTGTAATTCAAGAACTGTAATTCAAGCATTCCTACTCTTACTGTGTTAGAGCATTATTTTTAAGGGGTTTTTTTAAAAACCTTATCAGGAATAGGGTGAGAATGTTAGTCATTTCTTACACTGCATGATTATACAGCAAAAGTAAGAGACTTTAACTATTGAAGGAGAATTGATGTCTGTACTGAATATAAAATCATAGACTCATAGAAAAGTTGGGTCAGAAGGGTCCAAAAAGCCCATCAAGTCCAACCTGATGCTGGCATAAGAAGTAGTTCAATTCAAGAGGTGTGTGCTCATAACAGCACACCTAGTGTCCTGGATCAAATATTATTCACTGTTCAATAAAGTTTATGTACTACTCTACTGCACAGCTTTTGGTGGTTCTGCATATCCTGGGTAGAGTCCACCCAGGGTTTGGTGGCCCCCTTTCTGTGGAATTCCATACCTATGGATGTAACTAACACTGCATTGTTTTCAGTGCCCACTCAAAACAATTTAATTTCAACAAGCCTTCTTTGATTGAGCAGCCACAGTTTGTTTCAGTATTGTGCTTTTAAAAAAATTTCAGTATAGTGTCTTATTTCATTTATCTTTTGTTTTCCACTCGAGTCTGTTTGAATGTGTTGCAGTATATGGATATCAGTGGTATACACCTGAGCTGCAGGCAATGAAACAGGCTGAGGGACAACTAGAGTGTAAATGGAGGAAAACTCATGCTGAATCAGACTGAACACATTTGAGAGCCCATTATCAAGCCTATGCTGTGTTGGTGAGGGCGGTGAAGAAGGAATTCTTCTCCACTTCTATTGCATCCTTACAGTGCCGTCCAGTTGAGCTTTTTCGAGTAGTATGGGGCCTTTTACAATCTGAGCCCAACAAAGACTTGATCATACCATCCGTAGCTTGCTGTGATGACTTTGCCCAGCACTTTAAGGATAAAATTGTTTGGATTTGCCACAAGCTGGATTCCACAGTTGTTGAGACTCTAGAGTGGGAAGTGTCAAGAGCACTGTCTGGCCCATCTTTGTTGGATGAGTTTCAATTGCTGTGGCCTGAGGATGTGGACAAGGTGCTTGGACTAGTCTGGCCTAGCACTTGTTTACTCAACCCTTGCCCCTCGTGGCTGCTCATCAAAGCCAAGGACGGGATATGTACCTGGGTCCAGGAGGTTATCAATGCTTGTCTGAGGGAGGGCCAGGTCCCTGCCCCTTTGAAGGAGGTGGTAACCAGTTCTGTCCTGGAGAGAGCATCCCTGGACCTAGAGATAGCTGCCAATTATAGACCAGTGGCTAATATCTCATTCTTGGGCAAGGTGCTCGAGCAGGTGGTGGCCAGACAACTCTAGGAGCTCTTGGAGGAAACAGATCATCTCAACCCATTTCAATCTGGCTTCAGGCCCAGCTATGAAATGGAAACTGCCTTGGTTACCCTGTATGATGACCTGTGCAGGGAGAGGGACAGGGGGAGTGTGTCCCTGTTAGTTTTTGTGGACCTCTCAGTGGCTTTCAATACCACTGACCACGGTTTCCTTCTGGATAGGCTGGCTGGATTGGGAGTTGGAGGGATGACTCTGTGGTGGTTCCACTCCTACCTGTCTGGCTGATTCCAGATGGTGGAGTTGGGGGATTATGGCTCTGCACCATGGCAACTTTGCCATGGAGTTCCACAGGGTTCCATTTTATCCCCCATGCTTTTAACATCTACATGAAACTGGTGGGAGAGGTCTTTCAGAGGTTTGGGCTGCAGAGTCATCAGTACACTGATGACACCCAGCTCTACCTCTCTTTTACATCTAGGCCAGGTGAGTCAGTGACTGTCCTTAACTGGTGCCTGGTCAGGGTAATGGGTTGGATGAGGGCCAATGAATTGAGGCTCAATCCAGCTAAGACAGAGGTCCTTCAGGTAGGAGGTTCAGCCCTACAGGTGAGTGGCATCTGCCCTGTTCTGGATGGGGTTGCACATGCTGTAAAGGACAGGGTGCACAGTTTGGGAGTGCTCCTTGATCCAGAGCTGTCTCAGGTGGCAGCAGTGGCAAGGAATGACCTTGTCCAGCTTCGGCTGGTCTACCAATTGCGCCCTTACCTGGATGAGTGATGCCTTGGAACAGTGACTCACACTATGGTAACTTCCTGACTGGATTATTGTAATGTGCTCTGTGTGGGGATGCCCTTGAAGACAGTCTGGATACTTCAACAGAGCTGCTAGGATACTAATGGGGACTGGCAGGTATTCACATATAATGCCAGTCCTCTGTTGTCTACACTGGCTGCCAATTGAAGTCTGGGCCCAATTTAAGGTGCTGGTGATGACCTATAAAGCCCTAAATGGCTTGGGTCCTGGATACCTGAAGGAGCACCTTCTCTCCTATGTGCCCTCCCACCCCTTAAGATCGGAAGCAGAGGCCCTCCTCTGGGAGCCATCCTTGAAAAAGATCAAGAGGGTGACTACCCAGAGGAGGGCCTTCTCTGTGGTGGTGCCCTGATTGTGGAACACACTCCCTAGAAAGATTCGTGTGGTGCCAATGATTCTTTCCTTTTGGCATTAGGCAAAACCCTTTTTATTCTCCCAGCATTTTAATTGTTAACCTGTTTCATTTAGTGGTTTTATATTTTAACATCGAATGCTGTGCAACTGTTACTTTTATTTCTATTTTTATTTTATTGTATTTATCTGTTACTAGATGATATCCTCACTTCCACTTCTGGTACCGATTGTATCAAAGGCTCTCTTATGCCTCCAGAACTTTTAATTAGCTCACCTCTCTGCTTGGAATAATAACAAATTACTACGTTACCAACAAATTAACCCTACATATAAACCTTTAAGGTGTGTGAAGCCAGGCAATAGCTTTCCAACATTAAGAAGTTCAAGGATAGAAGCATTTCCCACTGATTTTCCCCTCTCCTAAAATATGTGACTACATTGCTTATGAGGAGAATGCACACTGGCCCACAACCAAACAGGACATACTGTGGAAGTGGGAGGGTTACATTCCAGTTCAGGACTTAAATAGATTCTTCAACTCAGGTGGACTCAAAAGACCTGCATGGAGTAGCCTTTTCATTGGTATGAGCAATAAGGAATTTGTCCCTTTAAAAGCAAATATGAAGAAGAATTTAAAAACTCTTCAGATTTTATTGTCAGTGCCTGGGAGAAGATGAGAACAATTAACAATAATACAAATGAATTGCTCAACACCTTTATGCAACTCCTTGTGTGCTGGAGGAACATAATGTAGAGCAACAAGTTTCGGTTCCATGAAGTTGATTCTAGCTGAATGCAAAATTAGGAGTGTCAAGTGAGAAAGATGAGCTGTTATTAAGGAGGAACAACAAAGAGAAATATTTGCCAAGCTCAAACAATTCATGACTCCCACAAATGTGTTTGTAGTGCTTTCTTTTAATAGAACTGCCCTTTATGACTTTTTCATAAAGCCAAATTTTTATGGATTGTGTTGGACCACAAAAGACAAGTCAAACAAGCTGAAGGGTTTTTTGTTTTGTTTTGTTTTTTAGTCTCTTTTTAGGTGCTGGAGACTATTGCTTCCTTCCATTTCTTGTACTGCTAATCAAAAGAAATAAAATACCTGAACTTCTTCACATTGCCCTGGTTACAGCTACTAAAGACTGCTCAAGACCAGTTAAGAAATGGGCAACTTTGCCACCTCTTTCAGACACTCAGTTCACTGTATGAAAACAGTATTTTTTTAAGTTAGCCAAGATAAAACCAATATGAATTGGTCATTCATATCAGGGTGGTGGTGGAATCAAACTATTTAAACATGCCACAATTACAGTTTGCCTGTGGTTGAAGGTTGCAATCCTACACTTGTTTAGACATGTCATTGTTAGTATCACTTTGCTAAATGCCAGTCATGTTATTGATGCTTATGAACATCAACAATCATGTTTATGCCTGTGCCAAAAGCAATGTAGTAATTGCACATAAGTGGATCCAAGACTGCTTCCTAATGGACATATTCTGCAGTAGCATTTTTAATAAAACTCAAAAACTTTCCTTTCCCTGCCCTATGCACACACAATAATAAGGGGAAGGAATTAGGAAAGACCCGTTCATTTCAGTACGTCTATTATAAATGAAGCAATATATCATTTTTGTTTCCTAAGCTTATATCAGTCTTCTGCTCTAGGGACAAACTCCCAGACTTCCATTTTTCTTTTACATTATTTCATATAAATCTCAATAAGGTCCTTTTAAATCCTCAGTAAGTCTGAAATAACTTCCATTATAGTCCAATACCACCAACAACACCAACACAGGTAAGAAACTAATAGCCTCTGGGTCAGATGAGGCTAGCAGGACTCTCTCTTCATGCTTCATTCCCAGAAATTTTTATTTGTGGTAATGTAGCCATGACAGGTGGGGGAGGTACAAACCCAGGCCTTAAGACAACATTGAGGAATCTTTGGCCCATTAAGTTTTCTGGTCTGGACCTCAGTGTATTCCATGAAGGAAAACTCCTTCAACCCACATCCCTGACTTTGATCTCAGTTCAGCTCAGCAGTGTAGGTGAGATGCAAAGTGAGGAAAGCACCTGACTGAGCTATTCTGGCTTCAGGTTTAAAAACTACCATAGTATCACAGACCTGATCTGAGTTCCTCTCTATGATTGTTATAAACCCATAAAACCCCACTGATAGTTCCTATTTACAGATGTATATTACCTCCAGTTTAGCCTTAGATCCATGTCACACAGGTATGCAGAACAAACCAATGGAAACCAACAGAGTATTTCAGCCAGTGCAAAATGTATCTCTATAATGCATCTTTTAAAAAACAGCAGCAGTTATTTGGTGAATTTACTTAAGAGAAAGAAGGCAACACAGCCACAGATGCTTCTGTAGCTCAAAATGTCTCACTTAGCTCCAATTTGATTACCATAATTGAGGGCAGCCTTCTGCAGTCAGCAACCAGAAAATTGTAGGGCTCGGCTATATATTCTCGCTTAAACTCAACAACAGATTTTAAGCCTAAAAGAACCATTATGATTACATAATCTGTTTAGGAGAAAGCTGTGGTAAGCCAACTGATTCTATAATGATAAGCCATAATGGAAAGTAAGAAGTGGTTCTATTTGTTGTATAGTTTATGTTAGAAAGGAAATTCAAATTTCACAATAACTCCAACTCTGAAATCTGCAAGCTAATTTACTACTATCAAAATGAATGCATGGTATTTTAAAATGTTGTGATACCCTGGGCACAAATACATAGCTACTACAAGAAAAAACCAAAACCCCTCTTCTCAGTATACTTGTTATGATAGAAGTAGAGAGACAATATTTGGGAGGGGGATTAACAAAAGTACTTACCTGGTATTAGCCACAAAATGCTTGTCATTAGTAGTTCAATAGGTCACCATACAAAACCAACTCATGCTACCAGAAGGATAGACCTTTAGGGTGAGGTTGAGAATACTCAGTACAAACTCAAATGAGGAACTGAATGGAAGGAAAGGACCAATCTTTTATCTCTGTATTTCTAATGTTTGGACTATCAGTGTGGTCACTTATGTAGTCATCTCACAGAAATGCAAAATCTCAGGGGGATTTGCAGGCATGAAAAATGGGAAGGGAAGGGAACCTATATGGGGGTGTGGGGCACTTATATCTCTATGATTCTGGTCTGTGACCACAGGATACTGACTGATCATTTCTGGGGGTTGGAAAACTGGGTAGGAAAGAGATGGAATAGAGTATTGTGGGAGAGGTGACTGAATTGGTGAACCACACTGCAATATTTTACTTCAGGTTGCACTTGTAAATTGAATTGTTGAGGAAGAAGTGGGCTGAAGAACTCATGTGCACCATGAGACTATATGTGAGAATATAAGAATACTATGGAAGCTGCCTTAAACCAAAGTTGTGGTTCTATCCAGATGTCTGGAGAAACTACAATAACTGATGGCTGTTGTCAGAATCCTGAAATCTCAATTTGTGAGAGGAAATGAAACTCGGGGTCATGGGAAAGATCAATCGTTATGAACCTCTGTGTCTTTATTGTTTATCCCAGGTTCCCTGGGACTTCCCGCAGTTGACTCACGATAAGGCGTTACCGAGCAAGCAGAGGTAAACTCGCTGCAAAGCTTTAATCTATCTACTGGCAATTTTTATACTCTCTCAGTCACGTAGACCCGTACAGAGCCATTAAGAACAGAATATAAGTATTACAATAAAGTTCTGTGGTCAGCATATGCAGAAAAGATACAGGAATGTCAGTCAATCATACAGACAATAAGATTACGCTATCTCACAAGGCGATTTTGACATATCAGTGGAGTAACTTCCAGAGGCGTGGATCCATCTCCGGGTCTACTTAGACATGTAAATTTGGGCTATCGTAAGCTCTTGTATTACATTCAGGAAGTTCAAGACCCTGAGTAAAGTATGGCAAATAGCTACTTCTTGACAAGCGGTAAATTTCAAAAGAGATTAGATAACTACAATGTGAATGAATTTGACTGAATGAAGACCTCTGCTCTTGTCCCATAGCCAGGGGGAGGGAAAGAAACATCCATAGTTTGACATTTTAAATGGATTCCTGAGTTGCACTATGGTTATTTTCCAAAAACGCCCTTGTACCCTGAGGTTTGAATAAGATTTATTTGGGCCTCTTTTCCAACACTGTCCCTGACTCCCAACCTCTTTCCCTTCTCTGAGAGACCCATGTTAAGTCTTGGCTACCTGCCAACACCCATCTGTGATACTTGGAACAGCCAGCCCAGCCGCCCACATCTCAGCAAGCAGATCTCTAGCTACTATCAAGAGGGAAAGACACCCTGACCCACTCATGTCACCCTAGAGGTGTTTCCCCCTTTGGAGTCACCCCTTCAACAGTTGCCCCACTCCCACTGGTGCCTGCTTTTAAGCTCAGGAACATCATAAAGACCATCCTAGTTATGTCCATGCTGCTCACGTCCTCACCAAAGGCATCACCCAATCAGCTGTAAGTCAAGAAAATATTTATAAGAAAAATTGTATATTTATTTTCTTTTCAAAATAGGTCTGCAATATTGGCAACCATACTTCCTTAGTCAATGTCACTGACTGGAGAGCAAGAAGGAATACTCATATGACAGGGAGAGGCCTTTCTGAACTTCTGGCCCCTCAGCAGCTACCCACCCACCCATGCAGAACACAGACACTGGATCTCTTGTGGATTTTCTGTCTGTATTTCCACTGCAGGTCCTCTGGGAGAGAGATGACAAGGCTGGCTTTATATAGTAGCATGGTTCATTTTGAGCAGTATTTCTCTGGTAAGGGATATGTAATTTTCTGCAGGGGCTATGAGTGGGGAGCTTCTGCCAGATCTCCTTCAATACCGCAGCTCTCCATGACCTCAGGGAAGGTCTCCAAAGTTCCCCATTACCCATAGATACCCTACCATGTCTACCCTACCATATTAATATTTAAACCTTATTTCCCTTCACTTTCCCAAATATGCATATTTTTTATTTAATTTATCTTGAAGTATGTCTTTTTGATTGGACCATTCTATAAAACTAAGTAGGAAAGAAAGATAAGAGAGGAGAACTGTAGGATAGTTGTGACAGAGTTCATGTATTAATGTAGAAATATACATTAGATTCAAATTGTAAACTAAATGATTTTCTCCCCCCTCTTTATTTGTTTCATTATTACAAAAACTCTACAACAGCCCCAACCTTTCTTTTAAGTGTCATTGCCCATCAGTCTCAGCCACCACTGAGGAGGCAGGAATGTGGCAAGATGTCAGTCAAGATATCTGGGGAAGTCTACCCCCGCTCCCATCAGAAGAATTACTTGGCATCATCTGGGTATTGTCCAGTTCACTTTCTGGGTTCCCTGGGGCTATTCAACTCTGAGAGTTGCATGTGTGTGAAAACACACCCAACACATGTGTGTTGGCCTACGTTCTGCCCTGCGTACATATTTGGGATCAAAGATACATGGACAATCTGTATGCCCACAGATCTTTTCACACCTTTGTCCAAACCTACATGGGGCAGGATAGTGGATGGAATGCCCTTCCCTGCTGCTTAATTCAATAAAACTTGAGAAATATTTAAACTAGAACAACCTTTTCACTGTCTTCAAAGTTAGATTACAAAGAACCCTTGTGTAATATTTTCAGGAATTTTGTTACTCAAAAGTATTATACTTTGATGTTATATTTTGATTACATACAGAACTCTTTAGAGTTTGAGAATATTAACAGACAGTAGAAGATTCCTTAACAATCTGTGTATCATTAACTATTTTTGCTCTTTCACAATCCTTCCTATATCCTTCTGTATTTTTCAGTTTTATAAAGCTGAAGTATGTTCATTCCTCTTTTCTTCCTTTGGTCACATTTATATTTACATTCAACATGCAGTTACTTTCTTTCTACTTACTATTTAAAATTCCCCTGACTGTGACCCAAATTAGATGCTCTAATGCTCTAACGGAAACAATGTCACACTTTGTGACAATCCATGCACTTGGTAAGTATTAACATTTTAAGAGTCATATGATGTGCCTGCTCTGGGTTGAACTTGATATATGGCATTTCTACCCCACTCTTCTCTAAAAAGAATTAAAGAGGCTAATAATGCTGTAAAATATATACTAAATATAAAATTATTAAATTTTATATATAAAATTATACTGCAATATAATAAAGCATGCCTTTTGCATTCAGTTATAGTAATAATCAAATCACTAAAGACTTACATTTAGTAGATTAGGTAAAGCTCCTTTCAGTCACTCAGAAAATAATTGGTTTGATTTCAGAATTAGTCATACTTAGAGTAGTGCCATTGAACTCAATGAAAAGTAAAATTATAATAATGTAAGGCAATGTGTATGGGTTGAGGATATTGTGAGATTGACAAAACCATCACAATTATCTATTCAACTTTGTTGCAATCATTTGGAATGATTATGAGTGGCTTGCAAGTACGCACTAGAAGGTCCATTCAGAGGATTATTCCAAAATGTTGGACTACAAAGACAGCCTTCTCTGTACTGTTACTCTCTAATAAAATAAAATACTGCTTTGACAGTGTAAGAAAGTCAGTTTGAAGATAGGCCATAACAATGTTGAAGCAGAAAGTGTGTATTGGGGTCATCTGGACCTACTTAATTCTTCTTTCTTCATCCATCCATCCATCTATCATAATATCTATTATTAAACTATTTAATATTTTAATTTTTAAATAATATTTATTTATATTTCTTCTTTTCTTTATTGAGTTTTTCCTCCATGTTCCACTGGGGAACTCAATGAAACAACCAGTATTAGTGGATCTAAATGATAAGCTTGTCAACCCCTTTTAGTTTTAGTCACATGGGAACACTGGCCATTTTGTGGGGATGATTTGTCAGTTTGTGTCAGGCGAAAAAGCCTCTGAAGTCCTGTTGGTTTCAATCAGTCAACTCAATATAGGATTAATTCTTAATATGAACTAATGGTTCACCTTAAAATACTTGTAAATTTTCCTGTAGTGTGCAGAGTGTTCTTGGCAAACAAATCCAGGTGTAAAGATTACTCATTTCTCTTTAAAAATATTAGGGATGTATGAAGAATCCATTAGGAGAATGACTAGCCAATGGATTTTCTTAACTTGGCCCTGCAGATTCTATACCGACTATTCAGTGCAAGAGCCATTTTGATCTGACAAAAAGTGAACTAGCACATTTATTTCTGTTTTTAAAATGTGCTGCAATTTGTATATATTTTTAAACTAGGAAAATTTGTGTCTCCACTCTGTAATCTGTGCATACACACACACACACACACACATTGTATAATTTTGTGCAAATTGTGGAGTAGGGACACACATTTTGCACAAATCTGAAACTGATTTTGTTCTTATATATTTTAAGCAGTTTTGCAGAAGTGAAAAACAAACACCTGGCTCAGGCAGCTTTTGGCCACAAAGTAAGAAATATTGGAACTCAGCATGAATTTTCCAGTGGCATACATTCCTAATAGATAAACTTTATTTTCATGGTATATTTAAAATTCTCAATGTATGTATAAGATGTGTTTACATGCCTATATACCCTTCTATGTATTAAAAGTGTGTTCATAATTCATTACAATTTGAAGCTTCAAAAGATTATCAGATATTAAACACTTGCCATTTCCAAGAATCAGGCAGGAAACAGAACATCATAGCATTAAGAGATGCAGACAAGTTTCTAAACTTAACATTTCACAAACCAAATATCTGTGATAAGTCTTACTTTTTATAGAATAAGAATTCATTCATTCATTCATTCATTCATTCATTCGATTTATATCCTGCCTTTTTCCCCAAAGGGCTCAAGGCAGCTTACATCATCTCTCCTCCTCCATCTTATCCCCACAACAACAACCCTGTGAGGTAGGCTGGGCTGAGAGACTGTGACTGGCCCAAAGTCACCTAGTGGGCTCCATGGCTGAGCAGGGACTGAAACCCAGATCGTCAGAGTCCCAGTCCCACGCTCTTAACCACTACACCACACTGGCATTCCATCAGTACTCAGTGATGCTTATATTGTAGGAATTTCTAAACAAATTGCAAATCATATTTTCTCTGCTAATAGTCACTCTATTTCACTGATTAATGTTGATATTACAGTACTAACTGCAATTCTGGCTGAGACATTACAAGTTATTTAACAAGTCCAGCAAGATCAGGTGGGATATATTAAAAATAGGCACGGGGGTGATAAGTTTAGATAGTCTGTCAATCTGACAGCAATGGCACAGCTGCCATTACTTCTCTAGATGTGAAGAAAGTCTTTGATAAAGAAAAAATCCACAAAATATTGCCACACTGAAAAATCTTAGGTATCTTCTGGAATTCAGAAATAAGTCAGAAGACCTAGAGTCAGAGTTAGGATCTTGTCTGAGTTTTGGTGGGTTTTTTTTTTCCTCTTCCTCCATTGATATTTCATTTGTGTTTGGAATCTCTGGCATGTGATATTTAACAAAATCCTAATATTCATGAATTTGTGCATAATACATAAACTATTTATACATGTAAATGTAATTATCAATGTAAACTTATTTTTATTGATTTTGGAACTCCATTAATCTTTTCTGACTTTGATGCAGATGGTTAATATTTTGGACATATATCTTGTTGCTCTATTTATTGGTTCAAGTTGGAGCTTATGTTTTTGGGAAACAATACACCTTATCGTACGCTATCTATAATTGGAAATTTTAACTTTGTGCTGGGTCTATTATATAATTGAGAATACTTGCCCCAAGAGACATCATAAATGATTAATTAAAATTTGAGTAAGTTGGTAAGGTCTGAAAGGACATTGAAAAATATGCATCGCTAAAGTTAAATCTAAGGAGTAGGGTAAACACACTTAAAACAAATGTAATGCCTTTGCATGTTATTCCTGTATTATATTTGGCAAGTACTTATTTCCAGAAGCTAAATGTTTTGGTTCATAAGTTTTATGGGTTCCATTTCATCATGAAAAATCCTTGAAAATAATGCAAATTTTGATCAAAGAGTGTGCCATTAACATTCCCTGACCTTTCCTTATATCTTCTGCTAAGATTTATATCTTCCATTTGTTGACTTTTGGACTCTTCCACTTGCATTAGCTTCTTCTCCTTGGTCAGTTTTGGATGCTTTTCTCTTCATTTCTAAACCATATTTTCAACTTAATTGCCTTGGACTCTTGTCCAAGAGATAGTATGCAGCTAGTTGCCACAGTTAGAGAGTTGTGGTATATAATGTCATATCTGTTGTTGTTTATTATTTATTTATTTTATTCATTTAATTCAATTTCTATGCCACCCATAACCTAAAGGTTCTCTTGGTAACTTATAATACCAGTTTAATATATCTTTGCATGCAAAATTAATTTTATAGGGAATACAGATTTTAAAATTGACAAGAAAATGTTTGGCAGACTTGGATGGACAGGCTGACTTTTACTTTGTCAGTCCTGCTGACATGACAATATATACACTTGAAACATTTGTTAGAGCTTAGGTTTGTCCTGTTCAGAACTATCTGTGTTATTGGAATCATTGATTGATGCTTGAACAGCTACATTGGTTTACAAGTAATGTTTATAAATATTATCGGTTAATAAACGATACACACAATGTTATCCAAAAATGGGATGATGGAGTACCCAATCTTGCCCATTTGATGGGGTGATTCATTCCCTATTTTGCAATGATCAAAAGTCTCAAGGATTGTAGACTATGCTTAATTCAGGGGAAAAATATTTCAAGTAACTAGACAAAGTTTAATTAAATCAGCCAGTTGTTGGAGATGCAATGCTGCTAACGCTTCTCTTCTTCATGGGTAATAATGTGGATAAATTTTCTGATTGAAAGTCCTTTAATTTTCAAGGACGCACATGTTCTTTTGAAATACCTATCTTTCCCTAGGAATATAATTCAAGACCAATGAACTTTCCATGCCCTTTTGACAGCTCAGTGACTAATAATACATCAAAAGGATGGACAGCCACCAGCAATAATGCAATGGGTAGAGGATTTAATAAAACTTTCAGTTTTTGAATTGGTAGACATTAGGTTTATTTTACAAATGGAGAAATATATGGAAAGCTGGGGTGTGTTTGTTCATGTCCATGTATAATTATTCCATAATGGTAAGTGTGCTGCTCTATATTAACATATAGAAATAAGTTATCTGCATGTGATTAGAGTTATAAATCTTTTTAAACTTTATTGAAAAATTGTAATCTTATGCTTTTGTTGCTTTTTTAATAGGGTGTATGTGTGCGTGCATGTTTGCATTGCACGATTTAAGAAAATAAAAATAAGAAAAAAAAACAGAAAGAAAAAAGTCCGAGCATGAAAACAGTGCCTGTTGTGATATTCTCCATAGGTGGTTTTGGAGAACAGTTGTACTTTTTATGACATCCTTTGATTTCCAAGTGATTTTTATGTAAGATATCTAGCTGCAAGAGAAAAATGCCTGCACTCATGCGCAGTACATGTAAGTTTACCTGAAGAAATGTGGTTTTGCTATTGTTACTAGGTTATTTAGAGAAAACAAATAATTTATATATGGAATATATTCACAAGATTATTTACCCTCAAGAATACTGATGGCCAGTAGCAATAAGAATAAGACAGCATGATAGTCCATCAAGGACTTCATGCTGAAGGAGGAAAAGAAAAAGATGGAAAATCACAAACATGTTTTGTAGACTGTATTCACCTTGGTAGGTTAAGAGTTATAGAGGGTTAACCTGGAAATTTACCATAAAGAAGGGGAAAATGGAAGATGATCTGGAAGCTATTCTGGAAAGATGCACTGTTCCTTATTTTTTTCTAATTAGTGCTTTCACTCTCCTGGATTAGTAACATGGGCCCATAGAATGATATAACAGTAACTGTATCTTTCTCCTTCAGGCCAAACAGGGCTCATGAGGTTGAGAGAATGGCATCACAATCAAATGTTGCAATGGGACAAAGTCAGTAAGAGCATTTGATAATATCCATCACCAATGGAGTTCAGCTGTTGGTCCAGTTTGCTCCGTCTGTAAATGACTTGCTTACCTTAAAGCATAACACAGAAATGAGACAGCTTGGGTAGAGAGTGCTCCCATATCAAGCCACCTGAGCCCTAAGATTGGTCTGAGGCTAAACTTACTGCCTCATTCTCAAGACTTATCAGAATGGCAGCTAAGCTAGCAGAAACACAGCCTTTTCAGTGGTAGCTTTCACCTCTGGAATTCCCTTTCTGTATCTGCTTTTAAGCTGGCATTGAAACATTTCATGTTTCCATCTGGACATTACTGATCTAGTGTCACAGGGTTCAGTCCTGTGCCCAGTGCTCTTCAACATGTTTATTAATGATTTAGATAAGGAACTACAAGAAAAGATAATTAAATTTGCAGATAATACAAAACTGGGTGGAGGAGCAAACACCTTGATTAACTTGAGCATTGGGCTGAAAACAACAGAATAAGATTCAATGAAGACAAGTGCCAACTTCTCCAACCAGGAAAAAGAAACCAAATGCTTTGATGCAAGGCGGGGAAAACATGGTTCAATAGAACTGAAGAAGAAAAAGATCTCAGAGTAATTGTGGACAATAGGCTAAACATGAGCCAACAATGTGATGCAACTGCAAAAGGACACATGCTATTTTGGGATGCTTTAACAGAAGTATTACTTCCAAATCACAAAAAGTAGTAGTTCCTCTATACTCCTCACTAGACAGACCTCACCTGGAATAGTGCGTCCAGTTCTGGGCACCAAGGTTTAAGAAAGATGCAGGTAAATTAGCAAGGGTCCAGTGTAGGGCAACAAAAATGATCCAGGGTTTGGAAACACTGCCCTTTGAGGAGAGACTGGGAGAAGTGGGCGTTTTGAGCCTTGAGAAGAGAAGACTGGGGGGTGGGGGGACATAATATCCCTCTATAAATACCTCAAAGGCTGTCAAAAGATGAAGGTCAAGATCTCTTCTTGCTGATGCCAGAGTGCAGGATATGGAATAATCAATTCAAGTTGTGGCAACTCAGATTAGGCTGGACGTCAGGAAAAGCTTCCTAACAGTCAAAGCAATGCAACAGTGGAACCAGCTGCCTACAGAGGTGGTGGGCTCTCCCATACTAGAGGCATTCAAAAAGAAACTGGACAGCCATCTGAGTGGGATGGTGTAAGTTGGTGCCCTGCAACTGCAGGAGGTTGGATTCCATGGCCTTTATTGCCCCTTTCAACTCTTCTATGAATCTACGATTCTATGATCTGATCATGTGCTGGTGTGTAATTGCTGCTTTTTACCAGATTTGTAAAAGATCAAATATATTATTAATGGTGTTGCTCTGTGTTTCAAGACATCCGTATGTGCTGTTATTGATGCTGCTGCTGCTGCTGTTCTTGTTTTAGTGGATTCCCCACCCCCTCCAAAAGGCTGGGTATATTAAAAATAAAAATAGAAATGTATAACTGCAACAAGGCAGATATCTAGAGAACAGAATATAGACCAAAATTACTCTATCCCTCCAAGGGAGAGACAAGATGGAGAAATGTCATATTATTGCATTATGACCTCAATGTCCAGCTGAAGAGGCAGAAGATTTGTGTGGTTTTCTCACAATCCCAGAGTCTGGCCATGACTGTGGCATGGACACACAGGTTGCAGATCCAAGTATGACCGAAGAATAAAAGACTCTCAAGCCATGATGCTAGTGCATGAAAGGCTTCAATCTGGTCTCAGACCTTGTCTGCACAAGTTCCTCCCTGAGAGCTGTCCTGGGTGTACTGAGCCCTCTGAATTTCTGCTCAGACCAGAATGTGCCAGGTGGTGTCCCCAGAAAGAGAAGGCTTAGATATCATCTTCCTATCCTCTTACAGGCATTGGATGGTAAGATTGTCTTTCCAGGGTGAAGAAGAAATAGGGTAACAGATGCCCTGTAGTGTTATATGTAGCTCAGTTCTTGCCAGAATTCTACTATATAAACAGACAGAATATCCCTATTCTTCTTCCAAATCAAAGGGGGAAATAATTCCATAAAACATGAAAGAGAGATATTCTATACCATTTGTAATACATATGCTTCATCTGGAGAAATCCACATCATTTCCAGAAGTTATGGTTACCATATGCTTTAGCCCTTCTGATGTTCAAGGCACAAAAGGATTTCTGAAATGTGAAACTAATGAAAAACTAATAGGACAAAGAAAGACTAGACTTCAGAAAACCTTTTGCCTTTAACATTGCTCAGGCTGCAGTCACTATGTAAGCTTTAGAAACCCAAGGAGGGATCTCATGAAATACCTATTTGTTAATTATAATACCTACCAATGCAAGTTTCATCAAAAATAAAGAAATCTATGCCAAACACCACAGGTATCAGAACAGTAGTTCCTTGACTTATATGGCTTCATTCACTTCAAGACTAAAATAGCAAGCTATTCAGACCAAATACAATTCTGACTTTCTTGATGTGTGAAAGCAAACAATAAGAAAACAAAAGTTTTCAAATCTCGAATGGTTTAGGAATAAGATTGGAAAGAGTGGACAGAGTCTGGAAGATGTTAAAAGGCTTTCAATCTAGGGTGCTAAATCTGATACAGAAGAAAAATATATGGTGGTGAGGTAAAAACCCTTAAATCTCACTCTTTCTCTATACATTAAATGCAATTGACCCTTTGAAGGTATTCTTCATCAGAAACATGTGTACTTCTATGCTTTCACAGAGGGCTGCTGAAAGAAATGGCAATATTTGAAAGTTCAGGTAAGCTCTGATTTTCCATTTGTAATTCTCTTTTTTAAACTTTAGATTCAAAGGACAATGTAACTTTTTTTTCAGGAAAAACAGACAAACCTTGTGGAATTCTATGACAAGGGTTCGAGATGGCTAGATGGAAGGGATGCAGTGCATGTGGTATACCTGGATTTCAGCAAGGCCTTTGACAAAGTGCCCCATGATATCCTGGTGGAGAAACTGAGGAGTTTTGGGATACGCCAAAGCACTGTCCGGTGGATTAGGGCATGGTTGACTGACCGAAAGCAGAAGGTAACCATTAGCGAGGAATCATCGGGATGGCAGCCAGTGACAAGCGGGGTCCCCCAGTGCTCTGTCCTGGGGCCAATCCTGTTTAATCTTTTCATTAACGACACGGAAGAAGGGGTGAACAGTCTGCTGATCAAATTCGCAGACGACACTAAAACTGGAGCAGTGGCCACAACTGAGGAGCAGGTACTCCAGATCCAAAAGGATCTGGACAGACTATGGAAGTGGGCAGGAGACAACAGGATGGCGTTCAATGTTGATAAGTGCAAGGTCTTGCACTTGGGGCATAGGAATAGCTGTCATACGTACAGGTTAGGTGACAAGTGGCTGGAGAGCAGCACTTGTGAAAGGGACCTCGGGGTACTGGTTGACTGCAGGCTAAACATGAGTCAGCAGTATGATGCGGTGGTCAAGAGGGCGCATGCCACCCTTGGTTGCACAGCCAGAAGTATGGCTTTTAGAACAAGAGAGGTATTACTACCACTGTACATGACTCTGGAGCACCCACAACTGGAGTATTGTGTCCAGTTTTGGGCCCCTCATTACAGAAAGGATATAGCCAAGTTGGAGTCAGTGCAGCATAGGGCCACAAGGATGGTGGCCGGTTTGCAGGGGGATGCCATATGAGGCGAGACTGAGGGAACTGGGTCTCTTCAGCCTGGAGAAGAGGAGACTCAGAGGGGATATGTTGGCGACATACAGGTATGTGAGGAGATGTCACATGGAGATGGGTAGAGACCTGTTCTCCCCTGCAGAGGAAGGCAGGGCATGCTCCAAAGGAGCAAAGCTCAGGAAGCCAAGGTTCCATTTGGATGCCAGGAAGCACTTCCTGACAGTCAGGACCCCGAGGGTGTGGAATGGGCTTCCACGAGAGGTCATTGAGGCCCCATCGGTGCGGGTGTTCAAGGATAGGCTGGACATGCACATGGTGGGCATGTTGTGAGTGTGGGCATGTCGTGAGCGTGGACGTGGTGGGCATGTTGAGGCCCCACCAGTGTGGGTGTTCAAGGATAGGCTGGACGTCCACATGGTGGGCATGTCATGAGCAGAGCCGGCTAGTGCCGGAGGTCAGACTAGATGGCCAGGGAGACCCCTTCTGACTCGCTCTGTTTCTATGTTTCTAAAGTTATGTTGAAATGTAACACCTTGGGTGGGTCACTTCCTGGCCAGGACCAAGCATGGGAAAGAAGTCCAACAAGTGTGAGAGCTAGTTTTTTACTGTGTATTTACTTTTCTAGTAGAGAATGCATCTTTCTGTTCAGACAATGACATATCAGTTCAGTAAGCAAAGACCTGCACAGGCTGACTATCCACATGCCATTCCTTTCAGTCTTGATTCTTGGTGCTCTATAAACCATAGAGTCTTCAGTTAAACACAGCATCCCATAATCTAGATCCACCCTGATTCAGGACAAATAAAAGAAAGTATTTCTTTGCACAGTGCACTGTGCACTGTTTAGTTATATAATTCATTATTAGAAGATGCACTGATGACTAGGGTTGGGATGGACCCTTTTTAAATCCATCCTTCCAAAATCCACAGACTTCCTCTTGTTCTCAGCCCAGTCCTACAAAGTCAGCCAAGCCAACAGGAAGTCTGCAAATGCTCGCAGACACCTGGTTGTACAACTGGCAACCTCCACCAGCCACCATTCAGCAGCAGCGGGTCCAGAAGTTCATGAGGCTGGGGAGCACCTTAAAAATCCCTGAGTGTGCTCGCCTGAAGCTCAGATTCTGGACTGCTGCTAAGTGGACTCAAGAAGCATGTACAAAAGTGCTAAATAAATGAGTATGTCTTTGAATGCCACTCTGGCAGAATCATTGTGGTCCTTATCCCCTGCCTGTAGGGTTCCATAGGTATCCTATAGGTCATAATAGAAGCAGGATGCTGGAGTAGAGAGCACCCTGTTTCCTGCTGTTTCCAGAATTATATAGAATGAATTACTGAATTATTATACAATAAAATGATAGTCAGACAGACAGATGGACAGATGACAGACAAATTAGTATATAGTGTTTGAAACAATGATGAGGTTTGATTAGAAGGAAATTGGCAAAAAGGCTGAAACTCTTCTAAGAGTTAAATGCTTGCCATTCAAAATCCCATACGAATTTTACAAATCTCACAGTAACTTTTCTTACTGAGAAATCCTTATTTTGGTGTCATAACAGTTCCACTTTCTCATCAATGCATAGACAGAAATCTCATAGCAGGTGCAATGCATAAAAAAGCAATACAAAACATAAAGGATTAAATCACCCATTCCAAGACATTGGTATAAATAGTGACTCCTTGAAACCAACACTACTATTGTGAATGACCTACTTAGCTTCTGTCTTTGCTTCAATAACACAAGAGTATCAGATCCAGCAAAGCAGCCAAGAAGGTTAACAATCCTATTTAGAAAAGAAAAAGGGGTGGGGGAACCATATCCCCAAGGAAAATTGTAGAACCAGTTGTCTTCTCTACTTGCATGATAAGAGATAACTAGGATAGGGGCACTATAAAAGGTGTCAAAAAGAAAATGTCTCTTGTAACAAAGCAAAAATGCTAAATTAACACATTGCTTTTTCAGCTCCAGAAAAATTGTTATATTATAAATTTTGAAGATTTGAAACCATAATAGACAGGAATCACAGGCTGTGAAAATTTAAAAAAGGAGAAGGAAAATTCTATTTAAAAAAATCAAGAGATGGGCAAATGTATTCATGTAGTTCTTTTTATTTGCAGGGCTTCTGACTTTTCTTTTTTCAGTGAACTAATCCCAAATGGAAATTCAATCCTGTGGCAGTGGGCCATGAGCTGACAGGGGGACTACATTTTATGTTCATGTTATAGCAGCCACGACTGTCTTAACATTTATTTTAATACCAATAACATCACATGTAGCATATGCAATATGCATCATTTAAAATTAGATCATGATAAATATGTTAAGTTAAAATGTAGCCTTATTGCTTTCTTTATATTATGGTTTTGTTGTAAAATACTTCAGTCATATATGTGTGTGTGTGTGAAAAGGAATAACAAAGTGTGTGTATGTGTATCCATATCCATATCCATTTACATTTACAACCCACTGTTCCTCCATCTGACATCCAACGTTGCACAATCATGTTTTTATTTATTTATTTATTTATTTTTCGATTTATATCCTGCCTTTTTCCTACAAAGGGCTCAAGGCAGCTTACATCTCCTCCATCTTATCCCCACAACAACAACCCTGTGAGGTAGCCCAAATTCATCCAGTTGGCTCCATGGCAGAGCGGGGACTAGAACCCAGATCACCTGAGTCCCATGCTCTCAACCACTACGCCACACTGTTCCTTCATACCATTTCATCCTGAGAAGATTCCAAGTAAGGTGGAACCATACTATTCACAGTTAATAAAAGATAGTAACAGCAACCTGCAGTATTATAACAAGGCTTGGAAGAATAAGATTTTGACCATTTCTTTGTCAAAAGTAGACTAGTGAAAAAATCAGTCTAGTGACCATCTTGGAAAGGGTTCCAGCAAGTGAGTAGCATAGGAGTAGAATTTCCAGTATCACCCATTTCCAGTGCAGTGGAAATTCAATTCTGCTGGGCTACAGCACCATCTGTCCAAGCAATTCATGGTTAAAGATGGGGAGAGTTATTGATAGAATCATAGAATAATAGAGTTGGAAAGGGCCGGGAAGGCCATCGGGGCCAACCTCCTGCTGCTGCAGCCCACCATTAATACCTTCCCATTTGTATTGTCCAAAACATCTGGAGTACACTGGGATGGTGAATGTTGAACTAAATCTTCACTGTAAGAACATCCCAGGATGAAAGAAATAATAATGGAACTTTAGAAATGAGGGTATTCGAAAGTCATTTTAAAATTTACATGCCAATACAAGAAGTCTTGAAAACTAATAGATAATTACTAATGGTGCATCAATTTTTTTGAGTAAACCTTGAATTTGGAATCTAGCCACTGTTTTCTGTGGCAGCTATAGTTATCAATAACTCTCTTGAGGCAACCTACATAAAACACACAAAGGTTACAACTACTGATGTGATAGCATATGTAGAAGGTGTTACTTCTTAATAGTGCTATAACATGAGAATCAAACAGGTGCCACATGATTTACTGGCTTTCATCCAGCCTGTTATTACTTCCAAAACATCATTCATTAATTCTGCTGTCTCTCTGGATTGGAGGGAAATAATTTGGTTTTATTTATTTATTTCAGTTCTATATCACCCGTAGCTGAAGCTGTCTGGGCTTGGTAACATCAGCGTGGTATCATGATGATTGTGGTATAATCAGCATCTAGATGGTATTTCACTTCTCTCCTTCTAATAGCTTCTTTCAGCAATTAAATTTGCATGACATACAATATGGGAGGTACAAGATGGATGAAGCAATATTATGTTCAACACTTGCCTATGAGGAAAGATTGGCTCCATATCAAGCCATGTCACTAATTCCTGACCCTGACAAATGACGAGTATACCATTTTCTCTTGTCAGATGGTAACAGGGGAATCAACAGGGCCAAACACTCTTCTTATTTATTCCCAGGTGAAAGTTGCCCACAGGATGTCCAAGGCATTTCCTGTTTCAGCCTGGCAGACTGAAACATATAAAATAAATATGTAACATATAAAACATATACCACCACCTCTATCACCTTATAAATTAGATATCAGTTTGTACTCGTATCTTTGCAGGCAGAATGAGTCCAGGGATCTCTTCACCACAACTTTGGCAAGTGTTCTCTTGATCAATTCTTTTTTCAATTAGTAATTACCATTTGTTTAACAAAATGTACAAATTTTCCTTGGTTGTCTTTAATCAGCCAAATATGCCAGTAGTTTAGAGCAAAAATGGCATGCCACAGAGCCCTGACAACTTTATCAAAATCTACAAATTTTAGCAAATTAAATTCTTCATCCCTATCATTGTCATAATCAATAGAATTATTAAAAGAAAATGAAGGAAAAACAAGGAACCATGGTAACTGGAGGTCAATGGATAACAATAACACAACCCTCTGTTCAGAGTAGCATCTATGCTGTTCTTTTTACCAATAAAGGAAATGCTTCCAGGGAAATTTTGTGGAAAGTCAAAGGCAGGAGAATGGTGGTGAAATGACTTGCAAAATGTTTGCATGAATATATGATTAAAATATACAAAAGAGAGGATAACAAAACACAAACACTGCCTTCATACATTATCAGACTAGACATTACATGAATACCCCCTGCCACAAATACACAAACACATCCATGTATTTCCACAAAGTAAGGGCTCCTTTCAGGTGACATAAGGTATATAATTTTAGATACCAATCTTCATTCAATGAAAATATTCTTCATTTTGCCAGAAATAATTTCTGGCACTTACATGGACATACATTCAGGCAACTTTGAAAGAAACCCAATTTGGTGCACTATGATAGGCAGAGCCAATTCTCCCATTAGACTGAGGCATTAGTTCAAATCAAGGATTGTGGATTAGTGGCAGATTACAGCCAGTCTGTCCCACCCTTTACCCCATTTCCTACTGCACCTGCTTTTCATTGCTTCAATGCACTGCTGCAGTTGTCACTTGCTTTCCTTTGTTTTGATCATATCAGGGTGGGGGTGTCTTGGCTGCTGCATCTGCTCACACTCTGCAGTGAGGAAAGCAAGATGAATACTCAAACTGAAGAGGAGGATTGTAAGGAGCTCCCAGAAAAGAAAAGTGAATGTGTGCCCTCACAGCCTGTCACCCACTTGCTAGCTTGACAACCACTCTTCTGCATCTTACCCCACGCCACAACATTCTTAAAAGAGAACAAGCACATATGTACCCATCAGGAAGCTGGCATTTGGGCCAGCATGACACCTTGTCTGTCCCTCCCTCCCTCCCTCTGCCTTTCTCTCTCACTGCTAGCAATGATTTCCAAGAGCATTATTCTTTAATATGAAATATAATTCTGGGTATACGAGTTGTCTTCATGCCAGATGTATCTGGGAAGTGTGGCTTGGCTGTACATAATGCACCATCACCCATCCTGATATTTGCTTGCACATGGTTCCCTGTGTGATGATGTCTTATGCTGCTTACCTACCATTGCCAGTCAGCAATAAGAAGATGAGCCAATGACGTCCTCCCTGGTTCTAAAGTCAGTGGAGACAGGTGCTTCCAATATTAGTGGTTCTGTGCATCCATTTCAGGTTTTACTCTGAACTGTTAAGGAGCTACTCATAGTGTTGTACCTATTCTAGGGATAAGCTTCACCACCATAGACATCTCATGAAAGTTTTGGAATAGATTCTGGAGTGGATGCACAGCTCTGTTGTCATTGGAGCCACCAATGGCCTCTGGCTAGAGTTGCAGTGGTGGTGATGAGAGAATGAGCTACTTTAAGTTAGTTTTAGAGTGGCTCTAGGTGGTAGAACAACTGAATATGAATGGAGCATGTACTTTTTCACTGTACATGCTTTGAAGCTCATAATCAAATCTGAACTTAATTGTTAAATCTTAATACATTCATCCCGGTTTTGCCAATGAGCTGTTTAATTACAAAATTCACTAGCTGATACATGTGCAAGACTTTAAACAGGAGGTGAAGACACATCTTTGAGAATAATTTCCTGCAGTGGCAAGATGAAAATGAGGTACAAATTCTTCAATTTAGTAGATATACTTCTTGGTAAAGATTTGTACGAAAAGAATATCATATTACTTCTTCATGCTTTTTCCATCTATACAGTTCCAAATATAACTTCCTATTAACTGTAAAAATCCAGAAGGTTATGACTTAAAAGTGCTGAGGCTACATACTAGCTTTTCCAATTTTAATGTTTCTTGCATTATCCTTTGGGGAACCATTAGTTCCCACTCTTGATTAGAAATAAATGGAATAGGAGTCTGCTTTGTGTTGCAGAGGGGGAGTGGGAGAAACAAGGAACCTATTACTTCAATCATATAATCCAGTATGAGGTGGAATTCTATAAAATGCTTGACTGAATCTAATCACCTTCTGAAATAGAAAACATTCCGTGTCTCATGAATTCAGCTAACCCAGGAGGTCACAGCATCAGATCTTGTTTCATAGACCATGGAAAGAGGACAGATACATTTACAGAATTGCTTTATAAGTATCAAATATATCATTTGATCAAAGCATCCTTAAATCAAGTTCTTCTCCTCCTTGGATATATTTTGTCTAGTTCTCTATTATCCTGAACAGCAAAATAATGATTACTGTGGAAGTGTAGGAACTGGTTCTCCCACCACCACCATTTCTAAGCTTTGTCTTGAATAGAGTCATCAAGAATTGACTTCTCCCAAATCCTCTTCCCTTGTGAAATGTTGATGTTGAGTGTTCTGCACATGGGCACAGAACATTCTATTTGTTGAATATTCACAAAATATATGCCAGTTATGATGTTGGACTTAACTGTTGAAAGCATGCTTGCAGCTAATAATGCACATAATAGTATTTCATATCAGACTCTGTTTTATAGCTCAGATCTAAGGGTGGACTAATATTTCTCAAGAACATTCCATCCTGTTTATGAAAAAATGCAGAATTTATTAAGTATTCATCAAACCAGAAACCATGGTAAATTCTTGAGCAGCAGCTCCTGGGACTTCAGTAAGTGCAAGTGTTCCCAGCAGGGAGAGAACTACACTTTGTACATAGCTGTTAAGGATGAGGAGCCTTCCAGAAAAAAGAATTGGCAACTCTAATTCTGTGAAACAGCAAGCAGGAAATTAACTTATGCATTACAAAAAAAGGTGAGATTTTTCAGGTGCCTGAAGAAAATATTTATTCTGAATAGTGAAAATAATACTTCCATCATTTCTTCTGTGTCAAAATGGAAGAAATAATGCAAAAAAAAATGTTTTGAAACATTATAAAGAAAAATAAAGAGGGAAACAAAAAAGGTTTTGTTTGTTTTTGCCTGAAATGTGTTTGAGAAACTTTCTTTCTATTTTGGAACCATAAACATGGCCTAGTTTTTACACCAGTTTTTATAACTGATAAAATGTATGAAGTCAAGACGTTCATGAGCAAAGCACTCAAAGTGCTGGTCTGGATGGATAAATCTGTCATTTTTAGTTTCTCCCATATGCATTAAAATAATGAAATAAATAAAGACTCTTACATTCTTCACATCTCAAATATGGAGAACATTGTGAAATTTTTCAGATGATAATCACAGTTGAATTATAACAAAAATTCTCATCCATCCTTGGTTTCTTCTTGCCCTAGTATTTACTGAAATTCTTTTAAGAATGGAGCATGTGAGAATTGGCTTAGAAACATCCATATACAATCTTCCCATTAAGCTATTTAGTAGTTTAGTTTCTACTAATCTGCTGACTATGCTAGTATGGGGAGGAAAAGTGAAAATTCAGTATAAAACATAACAAAGACACATACTTTGTTTATGAAACATAGTCCTGAATTTTCTTCTGTTGTAAAAAGATAGCTGCAATTTAGTCACATTTAACTATGTTTAAGTCTGCAAGTGACAATCTTCATTGTCCCTCTTTCATACATGTGATTAGTGTCATGAATCACATTACTGATTTGCTGTTGTGGGATGTGATAGAAGAAAAGAACTCTAGATCAGAAGTTCAGGTTCAGTCCCAAGAATCTCCATTCCTAATTGAACAGTGATGGGAAAGATTTTGGCCTGAGGCCCTGGAGATCCACCACTGGTCAATGTAGTCAATATCAGACTAGATAGACCAATAGCCTGACCTGGTATTAAGCAGCTGCCTACATACCAATGGCACGTCTGAGCCTGCAGGCTGTGGACAGCAAACAGTTCATGGATGGTATCTTAGCAGCCTGTAAGCTTCAAAGTTCTCACAACAGGGAAACAGCAGGATTGCTGGGAGGGCTGTGAAAAGACATGTGGTTCTCTGATTGTCTGTGTGTGAAAGACAGAGAGAAAATGGGAAGGGGAGTGCTTGTCATTTAACAGACCACATCCCAACTACCCGAAATGTTGCCCACTCTTAACCTATGAGAAGGAACAGAGAGACAGAAGGGGAAATAATCTTTGGTTGTCCTACCAAAGGAGGCAGTGCTCACTAAAAGTTTAGAAGTGCACTGTGCTATGATTTTCCCATCCTGTTGCAATATGCACAATTTAAGCTGAAAGCCAGGATATCAATAAAGAAAGAAACCAGGTCCTAATAGACACATGATTGCTTGCTGTATCTAGGCTTTGTGCTGTAGATAATGGGACAACATTCTCTCTTATGCTGATAACTGAATTCTCTTTATCCTATTATTGCAACATTTGTAGCACTGAATCTAATTTCACTTTGCTTTGCTTTTATCAATTACTTTGCTAAACTGATATTTAATCAATTACAGTTAATACTGCCCTCCACTCATGAAGTGATATATATTTGACAGTTACTTGAATGGAATGCTCAACAACAGCCTTGTCCACCATGCCTCTCCCAAAATTAATCTTGTGATTAGAAAGTGCTTGCGTTTACTCATGTATCAATTTCTTACAGTTGTGCATTGCTATGGTAACATTTTTCCACCCAAAGCAGGGTCCACATGTCCTATCACAGGTAAGGCTAGCACTCTACCAGACACTCACCCTCACTCTCATCTACCACTTTCCTCCTTTGGGGTGCTGCTCAAAGCAGCTTTTTTCTACCATCCTTCATGGAAGGGCCAGCCCTATCTTGCCAAACTGTTCCCCAATACATTTTGATAAGATTGTGTATTCAATTAAATCAAGGATGTTATTTGCTTGCTTTTGACCAAGCACATTGTCAGAAGTGAACTGAAGGTACTGAAAGCTGCATCTTACTTCATACAAAACTACTGTGAAGAAAATGTGGAAGTGAGTGAAGGGGATATCAAGATGTGGTGAACCTTTAATAAACTGTTCTCTCTTGAAAAACAAGAGCAGGTAATTCAGAACTTTTGAGCTTCAACATCTTGGAAGGAATGTGGATGACTGAATTTCAGGTGCATTGTTATGCTTTGGACTCAATTGCATAGCAGGATTAAATTCTTATTTTCAAATATTTGCTCATTTACAATCCCTGAAACACTTTTCTGAACATATTTCATACAGCTGTAGAAAAGTGTCCTTTACCTCATCAGATGGCATGTTTCAAACTATTCTCATTGGAATATGAGTGCATTCTTTTCTCTGGCATCATTCATTATTCTTATCAAAGAATTTTCTAAAAGAAGAGAGAAATAAGAGAGTGCTATTCCCATTTTATATCTGAAAAGATATGTTTCTGGTCACTAAAGTGATGAGAGCAGTTTTTACCAGAAAGTGTTTTGAAGCAGGTGAATCCTTCATTACTCCAAACATCTTTCCAAGTCCTAATTGCTTTTAGACAAACACAGTTGGCATTCCAATGAAAGTATGACAAATAAAGTACTGCTGGGAGACTAATTTTTATTTCCTCATACCAGTCACAGCAAATAGATCAGTTACGTAAGATCTATGTGGTTGTCAAAATCACAGAGCAAGTGTCAATTGCCTAATGCCTTCCAGTAATTTGACAAATTAGGCTTGTTATTTAAATTAGTCTCATATTGTTCCATAGATTTCAAAAAAGCAGAAATGGCTGCTCTCTTCAAGCTCCTCTATGACTATCCTACACAAACAGGCCTGCATCCATGAAACCACTTCATGTTTCATTCTGTAAAGGAGACTTCCTGTGATGAGTGCAGAACAGGATCAGGCTATTGGCCCTGCCTTTTAGGCATCTGCACATTCGATGTCTACAGGAAGGAAAGCTATCCAGAATTAGTTGCTTTTGCATAAACATTTTCCCTGCAAACATGTGTGGACATTCAGGGATCAGGACCAGCTATGTTTGCCAGTCATGGTTTGGGGCCACTTCATACAATTAAGTCTTCAGTGGAGCTGTGGGTTCATCCCAGTGGAATCTGCAAGATTCAAGGGCCTTTCTCAGGGATCATTCCAGCTGACCATTGTATAACTTCATTTATAGCAGTATGAACATTTGTGGTACCTGAATGTGTTCCTTTCCTTGTATCTCCATTTTGACCCCCATTAGGTTGTAAACCATTATTTTCAACTATAAGGCAGACATTAGTTTCCCATACAGCTCAACACCTTTTCCCATCTCTCTTCATAGGGAAATCAGCAGAATTGATATAAGAACTTACAATAGTGACCATTCAGAAAGGGAGGTCTTTCCTTTTCAGGTGAGGCAGCACTGCCTACTGGCTAGGAAGGAAGCTGTTAAATGCTTCTGACCTGCATACTTTGGACATTTGTCCAGCAGGGGCTTGTTGATATGCTGTTCCTGTTCAGGATTTTTTTTTTTTTTTGATGGGGCAGACCAGGGCTTGGTGTTTGGGATGCTATAGAGTGTTGCATCCCAACACTGAGTTGCTGAGCTTACTAACGAGTAGATATAAAGTGGTTCAGTATTGGGGATCCTACCTGAAAAATGATACTGTGATTCATCCTGCTTTCACCTGAGAAAGCTGAGAATAACAATTTATTTCTGCACAGTTTGCCTTTGTCCTTCCCCATGTCTCCTGAGACCTTTCCTGGATTTAATGTGGCTTTTTGACTGAAAAGGTTTCCTCACCCCTACTGGAAATCTAGTTAAGCCCTTTGACCAGAAGGAAACACCCACCCACCCACCCACACAAAGTGTATTTGGGCAATATGGACAATTATGGCACACTTATATGATACCTTGTTCCATCTGCATAATTCAATCTGAAGCAATGACCAATCAATCTGAAGAAAATTGTTTCAATTCTGTACACATACAAGATAAAGGACAAACACAATTAATTGGAATCAGTGGAAAAGTTGGGACCAATGTAACAAGTTACTCAGGACTAGCGCATCATATCAATAAGTTATATCTGGCTGTGTCTTTCTCTTTAAGCAACATTTTTCTAGAAATACATTTCAATTCACCCAATCTTTGCTGTTTCTATCTCACATCTCATCCCCAAAACTACTTCTGAAGGTTTGGGTGAGCCTTCAGAACAGAACAGAATATTGTGCAGAGGGCTACAGTTTGGAGGGATGATGAATGTCTTGACATGAGCAAGCAAAATCCATTTCCATTGTAACACAGCTACCACTATATGCAACCAATGGGACTGAAGCATGACTAATTTCATCTGGATCCAAGCCATGTCACTGCCAGGTGTTATTTGGACAGAGGTATGATAGGTATGAAGGGACATATGTTAGGATAATAGCCAGGTTAGCTGAGGTTTGGGGGCTTGGGAACAGGTGAAAGTCTTGAGTGTGAGCTTTGGGGGCATACTTTTCATATGTGCAGCTTAGCACCCTGTAAGTCCCACAGAAGAGAGAATACAAGATGTTTTCCTCATTGAATAAACAACTGTGCCTAGACTGTCTGTCTCAAGTATAATAAACTAGGCTTTCAGATTGAAGGTTTCAGCATAATCTAATGAATGTATACAGAAAATAACAACTGTGGGTAGTGATTGCAGCCATGGAATAGGTAAATAGATGGTGACACTGGGACAGACTCCATCTATTAACTTGGATTGTGGTTATTCCTGTAGTCACAACTTCCTCCTTGTGACTAAGGAGGATGAATAAATGTAACCATTTCATTGCAGACTAATGCAGGATACAAAAAACCAAGGAGTAGCAAAGGATTATTTTTTATAACACCCCTCCCTTGAAACATATAAAATCTGTAAAATACAAAGCGGGGTGCAGGAGTGAGAGAAAGTTCAGATAGATCAAATCTCTTGGCGTGTTAGAGATTTTGATTCCTAACACATATAAATAATGTTGTGTTTAAATGATAAACTTTGAAAAATAGCCTGCACTGTGAAAGGTCATAGAAATAATGATGGTTGTGCTTACTATTTTCATAGACACTACTATTCCTGCCTGTAAGGCATATCAAAGAGCCTGTTCAAGAAAGGGAAACAGAATGTCTAAATTTAGTAGCAGGCAATGCAAGATGTTGAAAGTCCAATAAAAACAGGATGATTCTATTGCTTTCTGCCAGAGAAATAGCATCCAACTTTGTAGCACAACAATGAACAGCTGCCAGTCCTCCATTATCCCTGGCCAGCCTAGTCAATGATGATGGAACATGGGTGTTGGAGGCATAATACTCACTCAAATATGGGCATCAAGGATATAGGAGAATGAATTAGCATTTCTTTGGTTTAGGATTTTCTTGGTTTGCAACACCTAGACCCAAATGCAGAACCAAATTTAGATTGCGGGTCATTTTAAAACTTGTGATACAATGCACAGAACAACAAAATGTGTTGGAAATTGTGTACACTGAAAACAGTGCACATACAAAACTGCTTTTGAAAAATGTGTACAAAGCTTTAAACAATGGTAGAAATTGTGCACAACTAATATGTATAATTAGAAAAATGTACACAAAATAGTTCCAAAGCTCACATTCTGATATGGACCCCAGTTGAAACGAGCTTCAGGATGGAATTTGAAGAATTTTGATGAACTCAAGGATTCATTCCCCCCATGCCAATTTCCCAAATTTGATCAGACAATTGCCTTAATGATTAAGTATTTGTCTGAGGGTTGAAGTGGATAATTCTGCTTGTTTTCCTTTCCAACTTTCTTTCTGACTTTCTGACCATATTCTCCCAAACAGATGTACTGGGAGAAAAACAGGCACACTATGTCACTCTTCATCCAGCTAGGAATGAATCTATGTATAGTTTGTTTTCTGAACATCTAAAGAAGTTTTTCTAGTTTAATAAACAAATGTAGTACTTCAATTACATTTTAATTTTAATGAGCTCAGTTATAATGGGAGAAATGTGCCTCCTACCTAGTTGTACACATAGCATTGGCTGCAAACTTTACATCCAATAGCAAAAATAATAATTCATCTTGGAGTACTATAAATTATTTAAGGCTTGAGCATGGGGAATGTCAAGACCTCACGATTTCCAGCAGCCAGCCTTTTCTCATTGGAGCTAACATTTCTTGGCATTGTTTGTTTGTTTGTTTGCTTAGGAAATAAGCCACATTTTCATATTTAACAAGATTGATTTTAAAAAGCCTGCAGCAGTCAAACCCTACTGGTATTCAGGTATTTGAGGCAGTAATCATATTAAAATATGTGTGCATGTAATCACATTGATTTATTTGATGTTGGTTAGCAGCTCTCTCTCACCTTCCCAGTCCAGGATACAAGTAAAATGAACCATTGCCTGAATTCTAAGGTCATCCAAGCCTCAATTAAAAGAAAGAACAATAAAATCTGAAGATTCTCCCACATTCTGTCTGGAAAATTTTGAGATTACCAGCTAAATTCACAAATCAGATGCTTCTTGTGCCTGGATAGCTGTCTGGTAAACTTCTGCATTTTCAGATAGCTCTCTTTGACCTACAAATGGGAAGCATTATTTTCCATCGCAGACCTTGAAAGAAGGCTTGTTCCAAGGAATGAGCTTCCACTGGGAGTCCATCTGAGTCCACTTTTGTTGGCCTTCAAGAAAGCTCTGAAAATGTGCCTATTATTTTTTGCTCTCCCTTGAATTGTATTTTGGGACTCAAAATACACTTTTTATGTACAGACTGGATTGTATCTCTTTTGTTGACCACCTCATTAGCATTTATTATTTTTTGTTCTTTTTTTCTTTTTAAAACTCTTTCTACTGTTTTATACTTGTACTGTTTTCTCTTACCTTGGAATACCGTTACAGATCACAACTATAATGCCAAGACTTTGAAACTTAGATGAATGAAACTTTATGTGCATACTAATGAGACCCTAAGGGTATGTCCCTTGCAGTTATTTTGTTTTTGAATGCTTTGATTAATTTTAATTGACAGCTTGATGGCTGCAGTTACAAGCCAGGGGAGAATAGTAAGCCAAAGAGCAGTTATATGCCTACCCCCTTCTATGGGCAGTCACTGCTGCTTGAAATGAAAGGACAGTCCCCCTCCACCATTTTCAGCCACTGGGGCAGGTATCCTAACCACTGCATAGCACTGCAGTCAGGGATGATTGGTAGGCCAAAAGACAGATGCTTGCATTCTCCCTCCACCTTGGGATACCACATTTAGTGGAATGGAGCCCATCAATCCTTTCCCCTGACAGTGTTGTATCAGTCCAGGGGCCATGCATGGAGGCCCCACAGGCACAGCATCACTCCGGCAGGGTGGGCACAGTGTGTTGGCCAGCTGGGCAAGTTAGCTCCCACCCTTCTTCATTTCAGCCTAAGAGTTGTTCAAAGCTGAGGCCAATCATTTGTTGTCACTAAACATAAAACCTTAGATGTATTAAGTGGTTATAATTGACTTCAAAAGGGCTCAACCAAAGATTGTAACCAAATGCCACAACACTTCCTTGGAAAGTAACCTTGATAAATTCACTAGAATTTGTTTTACAGGGAACTATCTTTCAGAGCAGTGTGTTTTATTTATTTATTTATTTATTTTACACATTTGTATGCCGCCCCCTCGCAAAAAAGCCTCGGGGCAGCTAACAACAATAAATAAATACAATTACAATTAAAAATGATACACTATTTAAAAACTGGCCCATCTCAAAGTCAAACTATAAAAAAGACAAATATATAAATATAACAAGAATAAATTAATAAATTAACAATTAAAATAGCTCTTTTAGTACTCTCTCAGTGGGGAATCACAGAATTTTCAAAAATTTTCAGTGCAGAACCAGCATGGAAAAAATAACCTTCCCCCTCCTCACAAAGCCTTTAGGAAACTATGCAATAGATAGATGCTAATTGAACCATATAACAGATGTTTTGCTTTAGCGAGTGCCTAAGAATCATAGAATCAATCAGAAAGCTGCATAAAGCAAAAGACAAAGCCTGCTATTTATTTGCTTTTATTCCTCCTTAGCTGGTGCCAACTGCTTTTCATCTAAGACATGCAAATTTAGCATCCTCCTGTGCAGAATTTGTGTTGCCTCTTTAAAAACATAGTTGTTATTTTAATGAAGTGTGCCCCACAGATTGAAAATGGGATTTTTAAAAATAAGAAATACCATCCTTCTGCAAACATTAAATAAACTTTAATTAAGTAACTATGCAGTGTAGTGTCTTGAGGAACATACAATCAAGATTTCCACACTGCCAGATAAGAAAGGGAAATAACTATCCTAGAAATAAGAGGCATGACATAGGTGGACCTTTTTGGGTGAAAAGGCATAGATCTGTTACCTCAAGGTCACTTTACACAGTACCAAACAAAAATGAAATTTATAACCAAATTTATAAAACAAGCCAATGCAGCAACTCCACAACTGGGTAGGCTACACTGAACAACTTGGAGGAGTACATTCTTAAGCACTGTTATTCTTGTTGTAAGTCATCAAGTTGTCTTCCAGGGAAATTGCTGGCTTGAACTGATCTAATGCCCACTTGTTTGCCTTTCTTATGATCCATGCTATTTGCATAATGAAGGTACCAGTCTAATCTGCGTGCCTTACTGTTCTGACAATCAGAATAAGATCATGGTGTTGGCCACTGGAGGAATGAAGAGCCACTCATTGAAGAGTTGATCTTAAAAAGGATTTTGGACTGCACGGAAAGGGACAGATTGACCTTGTCTCTGAAGGAGAAGGAGGACACATATCTCTACCAAAATTGGAACTCTTTCTATTATGAGTTAGAGAAACGGGACTATGCATAGATTTGCATAAGGCTATTGACTGTTAAAAAGAGGAAGATGTCAACCCAGTATATCTGATGTCTTAAATTACTGTTGTTTTTAATGTTAGATTGTAGAGAAAAATAATAAAATTTATTTTTAAAAAAAGATCATGGTGTTGGATTAAACCTTGGTGACACAATCTGTGGCAGTGTATGAACCAAACTTCTCTTTATGACAAATGAGAAAAAAGCTCCATCATGCATTTCTGAATGCCATCTTTGGCATTATGACCCTCCCTCTACACCTAGGCCTGAAGGGATGCCTGGGGAAAGCAACACAGCCTCTTCCAGGAACACAAAGTCTCATCATGCAATGTGTTGAAGCACATCTGCATCCTAAGTGCATCTGGGGTTTTAGTCTATATGTAATAATCACACCCTTTTCAGAATCCTCTCTCTGTTTTGCTGGGACTTGTTCTTCACTCTTGAAGGATCCAGTGTAATTGTTGTGCATCACATACCAGAATCTGAATTGGTTTTTTTTTTAAACCCACTCACCCTTGTATTAGCATTTTAGTATTCGTATTTGTATTCATATTAGTCAACGGAGTGTACTGTAGTGCTAAAGAGTTGAACTGAGACTTGCAAGATCTGGGCTCTAGTCCCCACTGGCCAAGAAACTCACAGACATAAATGCAATGAAGACATACCTTCTTTTGTGCATTCAATACTGAACCAAAAGGGGTGGGTGATTGGGTATTGAATCATAGTTTAAATAGGTTGTTCAAAGCTGGCAGGGCAGTTTGAAATGCACCTTTAGATATCCTTATGGTGAAAGGTCATGTCTGTAAACTTTATCTTTAGGGCTATAGAACCAAAAGGATGGGAAAGCAACAGACTTTGGAGATCACCTGAAGCACAGACACACAAAGTCCATGGGACTGGAGGACCGGCAAGTTCGCTGGACTTCCTTCAACTTCTAACAGGACAGGATTAGATATCTCATCCTCAAAAACACAATAAAAAGTAGGTGGTATATAGTCCTTGTGCCAGCAAGTTCCCACATAGCTGTTTTGAGCTGTTGAAAATTGTCTATGTCAACCAAAATAGATTGCAGTCCTACTTCACCCTAACACATGTATCACTTTTTTTCTAGGACATGGACACGATAGGTTGTAGGTCTATTGTTTGCATGCATGTGTGGGGGGGAGGGATGGTAGATGCATCACAATCAAGGATCAATGCAATCTTACTCAGCTTGTGGATGGCGATCCTCTACTGGAAATGAATCAAGTTTGGACTCCAGTAGTAGCACATTTGTCCTTGTACAATAAGATCAGCTCCCTCATTCTTTTCTGTAGCCCCATGCATACCCATCACTCTGAAAATCTTCTCTGAAGGGTCACCAACTCCCCAGAACAGATCCTAGGGCTTTCAGGGGACTTCAGAAGGTGGAGAAGTCCCTGTCAGAAGGGGTCTCCCAGGCCATCTAGACTGACCCACAGCTCCAGCCGGCTCCACTCACGACATGTCTCCTACGTGCATGTCTAGCTTTTCTATGAACACCCTCACTGGCTGGGTCTCAACCAACTCCCGTGGAAGCCCATTCCATACCCTCAGGTCCTAACTGTCAGGAAGTACTTCATGGCATCCAAATTGAACCTTGGTTCCCTAAGCTTCACTCCATTAGAGCTTCCTGTCCCTTCGAGACCGGGGCTGGAGTGTCTCCATTTGGTGTTGGGCGATCGAGACAGATTGGGGATTCTGTTGGTGTACCGAGCACCCTTCTGCCCAACAGACTCCCTGCCTGAGCTGACAGAAGTCGTCTCGGACCTGGTGTTGAGGACCCCCAGGATGTTGGTCCTGGGGGACTTCAATCTCCATGCCGAGACTGACCTTTCTGGGGCGGCTCAGGACTTCATGGCTGCCATGACGGCCATGGGGCTGTCTCAACATGTCACCGGCCCGACCCATGAACGTGGACACACTTTGGACCTGGTTTTCTCGACGGGCGAGGAAGAAGGTGATCTGAGGGTGAAGAATGTATGTTTGACGCCCTTGTCATGGTCAGATCATTTCCTCGTGCGGTTTGAGCTCGAGAGCAGCCTCTCCCTCTGTAAGGGTGCGGACCAGATTGTGATGGTCCGCCCCCGGAGTCGGATGGATCCGGACGGATTCCTGAGGGCTCTGGGGGATTTTCCGGCAGACAAGGCTGGCACTCCTGTGGAGGCCCTGGTCGAAACATGGAATGGGGAGATGGCCAGGGCCATCGACACGATCGCTCCCAAGCGCCCTCTCCAGCCTGGCAGAGCCCGTTCGTCTCCCTGGTATACATCGGAATTACGGGCGATGAAGCGGGTTGGGAGACGGCTAGAGCGCAGGTGGAGGAAATCTCGTGATGAGTCCGATCGAACACATCTTAGAGCACACTATCGCGCCTATGCTGTGGCGGTGAGGGCAGCGAAGAAGCGATTCTTCTCCGCGTCCATTGCCTCCTCACAATGCCGTCCAGCGGAGATTTTTCGGGTGGTGCAGGGGTTGACGAGACCGGGCCCCGATAAAGAACTGGTGCCACCCTCGAAAGCCCGCTGTGACGAGTTTGCCACGCATTTTCAGGAGAAAGTTGCTCTGATTCGTCACAAGCTGGACTCCACTCTTGATACAGATTCTTTTGGGGAGGGACCAACCATGCCTGCTTGTCCTGCGTTATTGGATGACTTTCAGTTTTTGCGGCCCGATGATGTGGACAAGGTGCTTGGATCGGTACGCTCAACCACCTATTTACTGGACCCGTGCCCATCTTGGCTATTAAAGACCGCCAAGGACGGGATTGAACCCTGGATCTTGGAGGTGGTCAACGCCTCTTTGAGAGATGGCCGGGTGCCGGCCACCTTAAAGGAGGCGGTAGTCCGGCCAGTCCTAAAGAAGGCTTCCCTGGATCCAGAGGTGGTCGCCAATTATAGACCGGTGGCCAACATCCCGTTTTTGGGTAAGGTGCTGGAGCGGGTGGTGGCGGGACAACTCCAGGCACTCTTGGAGGAAACTGATTATCTGGACCCATTTCAGTCCGGCTTCAGACCCGGCTTTGGCACTGAATCCGCCTTGGTCGCCCTGTACGATGACCTATGCTGGGAGAGGGACAGGGGGAGTGCGTCCCTGTTAGTCCTTCTTGACATCTCAGCGGCTTTCGATACCATCGACCATGGTATCCTTCTGGAGAGGCTGGCGGGATTGGGGGTTGGAGGCACTGCTTTGCAGTGGTTCCACTCCTATCTCAATGGCCGATACCAGAAGGTGGTGCTGGGGGACTATGGCTCTGCGCCATGGCAGCTATGCCATGGGGTTCCGCAGGGCTCCATTTTGTCCTCCTTGCTTTTTAACATCTACATGAAACCGCTGGGGGAGGTCATCAGGAGGTGTGGGCTGCGGAATCATCAGTACGCGGATGATACCCAGCTCTACCTCTCGTTTTCCACCGATCCAGGTGAGGCGGTGGCTGTGCTGAACCGGTGCCTGGCCGAGGTAATGGGCTGGATGAGGGCCAATAAACTGAGGCTCAATCCAGACAAGACGGAGGTCCTGTTGGTAGGTGGGTCGGGCTACAGTGTAGGGGACTTGACCCTAGTCTTGAATGGGGTTGCACTCCCTCTGAAAGACGGGGTCCGCAGCTTGGGAGTGCTACTCGACCCGGAGCTGACCTTGACTGCTCAAGTGTCAGCAGTGGCGAGGAGCGCCTTCCAACAGCTTCGGCTGATACATCAGCTGCGTCCCTTCCTGGAGCTCGATTGCCTGACGACGGTGACACATGAGTTGGTGACTTCCCGGTTGGATTATTGTAACGCGCTCTACGTGGGGCTTCCCTTGAAGACGGTCCGGATACTTCAATTGGTGCAAAATAGAGCTGCCAGGGTACTGACGGGGACTGGGCATGGTTCCCACATCACCCCAGTTCTCCGTCAGCTCCACTGGCTCCCCATTGAAGTCCGGGCCCAATTCAAGGTGTTGGTTCTTACCTATAAGGCCCTAAACGGCTTGGGCCCTGGCTACCTAAAGGAGCGCCTGCGACCATATATGCCCTCCCGCCCCTTACGATCAGCAGCAGAGGCTCTCCTCCAGGAACCCTCCGTGCGTGAGATTAGGAGGGTGAGTACCCGGAGGAGGGCTTTCTCAGCGGTGGCGCCCCATTTATGGAATGCGCTCCCCAGAGAGGCTCACCTGGCGCCGTTGTTATTTGCTTTTCGGCGCCAGGCGAAGACCTTTTTATTTAGACAATATTTTAATTAATATTATTGTTAATTTAGGTTTATATTTTGGTTTAGTTTATGTTTAATTAATTTATGTTTAATGTTTAATTTATGTTTAATTTAAGTTTAATTTAAACTTGTTTTTATTTTTGTTGTATGTTTTTATATAATAACCTGAGATGGGCCAGTTTTTAAATTTGATATATGTTTTAACAATATATTTGTGTCATGCTGTAAGCCGCCCAGAGGCTATTGCAAGGGGCGGCATATAAATTATTAAATAAATAAATAAATAAATAAATCCTGCCCTCCTCTGCAGGGGAGAACAGGTCTCTACCCACATCCATGTGACACCCCCTAACATACCTGTATATCACCAACAGATCCCCCCAGAGTCTCCTCTTCTCCAGGCTGAAAAGACCCAGTTTCCTCAGTCTCGCCTCATATGGCTTTCCCTGCAATCCAGCCAACATCCTTGTGGCCCTATGCTACACTGACTCTAACCTGGCTATATCCTTCCTGTAAAAAAGGCCCAAAACTGAATGCAATACTCCAGTTACAGGTGCACCAGAGTCGTATAGAGTGATACTAATAACCCTCTCAATCTAGAAGCCATGCTTCAGGAAATGCAACCTAGTTTGGCATTCACCCTCTTCACCACTGCATCACACTGATCATTCATGTTTAGACTGTAGTCAACCAGTACCCCAAGATTCCTTTCAAAAGAGCTGCTCTCCATCCACTTGTCCCCTAACCTTTACTTATAACACCTATTCCTATGCTGCAAGTGCAAGACCATACACCTATCCACACTGAACGCCATCCTGTTGTCACCTGCCCAATTCCATAATCTGTCCAGATCCTTTTGGATTTGGAGTACCTGCTCCTCAGTGGTGGCCACAGCCCCTGTTTTAGTATCATCTGCGAATTTGATCAGCACACTGTTCACCCCTTCTTCCATGTTGTTGATGAAAAGATTAAACAGGATCAGCCCCAGGACAGAGCCCTGGGGCACCCTGCTTTTCACTGGCCACCATCATAATGATTCCCCACTAATGGTTACCCTCTGTTTTCAGTCAGTCAACCATGCCCTAATCCAGTGATGGCAAACATTTAGAGACCGAGTGACCAAACTGTAACCCAAACCCACTTATTTATTGAAGTGCCAACACTGCAATAAAACCTGGATACTGAGGGTTTAGTTGAGAAAAAACAACTCATAGCCAGTCCAAGTAAATATATATATATCCTTGGCAGTGCACTGACCGGCCATGTGAAAGCTCGGACAAGTCACTGCTAATGAGTCGTGGCTCGTGATGTCATCACCTGGTGCTGCTACTCCTTTCCAAGCATGTGAATGGCCCCTGTGCGTGCTACTATATGATGCTTGGCTGCTGGGGTGATGCTGGGGTGACCTGGCCCGCATGTTGACAGAGAGGGCTCTGTGTGCCATGGGTTCACCAACAATGTCAGCTCACCATTTCAGCTGTACATTCTAAACACACTCCAAGCATCAAAATCATGCCAGGACACCTCATTTTTCTAACCCTAACCCTACCCTGGTGCACAGCCCTAACCCTAATATAGGGCGAAAGTTCTATTAAAAATAATGCGATTTTGAAAAGGCCTTCCTTGAACAGCTGTTTCTGCACAGCTCATCATTTCTGCCCATTCTAAGTACATTCCAACCATCAAAATCATGCCAGCACACCTTGTTTTTCTAACCCTAATCCTACACTGGTGCACAGCTGTAACCCTAATATAGGGCGAAAGTTCCATTGAAAATAATATGATTTTGAAAAGGCTTTCCTTGAGCAGGTTTTTCTCCACAGCTCATCATTTCTGCCCACTCTAAACACATTCCAACCATCAAAATCATTCCAGGACACCATGTTTTTGTAAACCTAACCCAGTGATGGTGAACCTTTTAGAGACTGAGAGCCCAAACTACAAACCAAAACCCACATATTTATCAAAAAGTGCCAACACTGCAATAAAACCTGAAAACTGAGGTTTTAGTTTAGAAAAAAACAACTCACAGCCAGTCAAAGCAAATATATATATATCCTTTGCAGTGCACTGACTGGCCAAGCAAAAGCTTGGCTAATGAGTAGCAGCTTGTGATGTCATCGCCTGGCACTACTACTCCTTTTTCATGCAAGCACATGGCCCCTATGTGCGCTGTTATACGATGCTCAGCTGCTGGTGCGATGCTGGGGTGACTTGGGTTGTGTGCTGACAGAAAGGGCTCTGCATGCCCACTGTGGCATGCATGCCCTGGGTTCGCCACCACTGCCCAAATCCATTAGAAAGTGCATTTGTCTATCTCAAAACTCCTCAATTTCTCAACCAGAATATCATGGGGCATTTTGTCAAAGGCCTTGCTGAAATCCAGGTAAACCACATCCATTTCATCCCCTGCATCTATCCATCTTGAAACCTTGTCATAGAATTCCACAAGGATTGTCTGGCAGGACCTGTTATTATGGAAGCCCTGTTGTAGGACCACCAGCCTCCCTTCCCTATTGAGCATCACTAGATCTCTCGCTATTATCAGCCTTTCCATTGTTTTTCCTACAATGAACGTAAGGTTAGCTGGTCTGTAATTCCCCATGTCCCTTCTACTATCCTTTTTGAAAATTGGGACCACTGACATCACCCTCCAGTTCCTTGGAACTTCACCCGTTCTCCACGAGGCCTTAAAAATGGAGGCCAACAGGCATGAGAGAACCTCTGCCAACTCTCGAAGTATTCTTGGGTGTAACCAGTCAGGGCCCGGCGCCTTTGTAACATCCAGTGCCCTGAGGAGCATCTGGACTTCTGTGTGGGGGGGGTGACTAATCTGTGCCCCTAAGTCCATAGCCTGTTCTAATCTCCATGAGGATCTCCCCCATGCTGCTTTGGAGAGAACACAGAGGCAAAACAGTCATTTAGCATCTGTGCCTGTTCTCTCACATCAGTCACTGGATCTCCTTCCTCCTTTTTTAGTGGTCCCACTACTTGTCTCCCCCTACTCTTGCTATTTACATGCTGAATGAAGCCCTTTTTGTTGATATTTTTGGCAAGTCTCACCTTATAATCAGCCTTAGCCTTGTGAAGAATCCTTCTTCAACGGGCCTCCTACTCCCAGTATACCCCTCTTGCCTATTTGCCCCAGCAACCATTTCCTATGGAGTTTCCTCTTGCCAATCCTTCTAACAACCTCCTTTCGCATCCATGCAGCACTTTCCTTTGCCTCCCCACGTTACTAACTAAAGGTATCATCAAGGCTTGTGCCTCCAAGACCTCCCTTTTGAGTGCCATCTACCCTCCTCAACTCCCTTGCCTTCCAGTACCCTCTCCCAGGAGACTTTCCCCAGTCTGGCCTTCAGTTGGCCAAAGTTGGCCCTCTTGAAGTCCCAGCTTCTAGTGCTTGACCTGCTGCAGGTCCCCAGTTCCCTGATCATAAAGCAAAGGATGGAGTGACCACTCACATCCAGAGCTCCCCTAATCTGTACCTCATCTATCAGCTCCTCCCAGTTGGTCAAAACTGTCCCGAGATGCCGAGGCATGTGGTGACGGCATATAAAAGTTTTAAATGAACAAACAAACAAATGAATAAATAAATAAATCCAAGTCAAGGGTGTAGTCCCCCCACCCCATCAGCTCCGCTCACGACATGCCCACCATGTGGACGTCTGTATAGCTTCTAGGAAGTGACATGACCTGGCTGTCACCGCCGAGTGAGTCTCCCAACTAATATCTGGGAGATTGAAATCTCCTATAATTACTCTTTCTTTCTCTCCCCTGAGATATCTTTAGAATCTGATCTGTCAGGACATCATCCAGGGTCTCAAGTTGACCTGGAAGACAATAACATACCCCCAGTGTCAGGTCCCTCTCCCTGTCAAATCCCCTTAGTTTCACCCAGACTGCCTCTACCAGATCCCCATCTGCACTGCATTCTATTTCACTGCATCCTATCCCTTCCCTGACATATAAACCCACGCCCCCACCCCTCTTTCCTTTCCTTTCTAAACAGGTGATATCCCTCTATGTTTACATTCAGTCTTGCCTTTCATCCCACCAAGTTTCCATAATTCCCACCAGGTCATACCCTCCTATTTCCAGGAGAACTTCAAGCATTTCTTGCTTATTACCTGTGCTCCTAGCTTTGGTGTACCTGCACCTCAACTCCTACCCACAGATTCCTTTCTTTGAAATCCCCAGCCACTGCCTTCCTTCCCTCTTCCCTGATACTGGCCCCCTCTTTGTAGGAGTCCTGTCAGCTCCTGCAGTACCTCTAACACCCTGGTCCCAGAGCCCTGATCCTCTCCCCACACTCATCCAGTGCAGACATGTTTCTGGGGTTCCTGAACCCCCCAACCCAGGTCAGTTAAAGACTCCTGGACAATGCTCACTAGAGCATTTTCATAGGACCCTTGTCAGAAGTCCATTGACAAGAAACTGGGTGCCATTGTCGAGAAACCCAAAGCGTTTCTTCTGGCACCACACCCACAGCCAGTCTTTCACATCAACGACCCTCCTTTCCCTGCCTGGCCCAAATCCTTGGATTGGTAAGATAGATGAGAAGGTCACTTCTACCTTTAGTTCCCTGAATTTCTTCCCCAAGGCCTTGAAGACCCTGGTCATCCTGCCCACACCCTGCCTGGCTATGTAATTTGTCCCCACATGGATCACCAGAAATGTCTGGTGACCCTGGGAGCAAACAAGATATTCCACTCTATCCTTCCACATGCCAGATGCATGTGTCCAGCAGGCAACAAATCTTCCTCACCCCAAGGTTGGGGTGGCACACCACCACCTCACTGCTCCTCAGCAGGGAGTCCCCAATGAAGATCACCCACCGCCGTCTCTTCCTGGGGGTGGTAGGAGGCCAAGCTCAGGCCCTCATCTCTCCTGCAGCAGCCGCCTGGCCACATGTGGTCCCAGGCTGGGAGTCCTGCTGGTTCCCCAAGGTCTCATCAGTCCCAGCCTCCCCAAGCTGAGAGAACCTGTTTCCCAGCTCCAAATCAGCACCAGAAGAAGGAGAAGGCCATGCTGGCCTCCTCCTGTGGGGGACATGCCTCCATGTCACCCCAGCTGTTCCTCCCGTAGCCCTTCCCTCAACCCTCTGTCTGGATGGGGACTGTTCCTGGGGTGTCTGGAGAGCTCTCTTGGCCCTCAGACACCTCACCTCCTCCTCTAGGCAAGGGCAAGCATATCCCTGCCTCTCCTGAAGGAGAAGGGGAACATGTCGCAGCTGTCACAGCAGACAGCAATTCCTGCCAAGGCCATCTTCTGGCCTGACATTGGGAACCCCTCAGAGACCCAACCTTGTTCCCCCTCCTAGTCTGTCCTGTAGTATTCCTCACTCGCCCAGTTCTTCCAGACAAACATCCCCCCCTCACACACACACATGACAAAATTAAAATTAAAATTAAAATAAAAACCTTCCCCCAGGGAAGGGAGTCCCTGGGCAGCCCAGGCCACAGCTAAGGGACACAGACAAGGGGCAATCCCTTATAATTCTCTCAGGCTACTGACCCCACCCCTCTGCTTCCTCCTGGCCTCTCTGGCCCTCCTCACTTCCTCTCCACTGCTCCTGTCTCCCTGCTTCTCTGCCCAGTTCCTACCTTGCCTTTGCCAGTCCCCTGGCCACCCTCAGCACACTCTCCCAGTCTCTGCTGCTCCAGTGCTCTGCCAAGAAGCAAGAGCCAATAAATAAATAAATAAACAAGCAAGCAAGCAAGTCTTTTCCTGGTTCCACTAGGAAGCAGTTCCTTTGGTGCAAAAACAAACAAACAAACAAACAAATCGGTGAATTTCATTTCAAACACCTAATTTCAAACCTACAATGGAAGTGAAGGACGGAGGGGAAGAAAAGGATCTCAAGTTCCTCCTTTGTGTGAGGTTCAAGCTTGGAGCTGACCACTATTAGAATTGTTAAAATCCATGCAGACTGCTGTTTGTTCCATAGATGATTTTCTTGCAAGCAAGTTGCATTTTGGAAATCTACAGTGAGGGAAACTGAAGAAGCTAAATGGAACCATCTGACACTGAATGAACGTGTTCACCAGTTTTGTGACCAGTGTGTAAAAGTGTGTAAAAATGCAAAAGTTTCTGGTAGGCAATTAATGAAATTTCTCATACTGAGCTTATTTAAATGAATAATTTTCTAAAGAGCTAGGAAAGACTAAGGACATGCTCAGACGAACCCTAGGTTAGGAATAGCCAAAGTCAGCCAAGCCTAGGAATGTAGATATCTAACTGCTCATTTCTTTGTCACCGAAACAAATGCATTTGATAGAGACTGATTCAGTGTGTTTATTTTTAGATCAGGTAAAATAGGACACCTGGATAGAATGTGAAGACTAAGTATGGTTCCTTTGTAAGCGTTTATGCATGTCATCATGTGCAAAGAAAATCCTATGTGAATGAGCATCTATCTAGTTTTTGTAACATTACTTGAAAATCCACTTCACAATAACATTGCATTCTTTGCACACTAAACTGGAAATTCAAACAGAAAAAGAGCTGGAGGGGAATCATGTAAGATGTCTCAGAGGAAATGTTTGATTGTTGTTGTTGTTAGTCGCGAAGTCGTGTCCGACCCATCGCGACCCCATGGACAACATTCCTCTAGGCCTTCCTGTCTTCCACCATCCCCTGGAGTCCACTCAAGCTCACATCAACTGCCTCAGTGACTCCATCCAGCCACCTCATCCTCTGCTGTCCCCTTCTTCTTTTGCCATCTATTGTTCCCAGCATTAAGCTCTTCTCCAGGGAGTCCTTCCTTCTCATTAGGTGGCCAAAGTATTTGAGTTTTATCTTCACTATCTGGCCTTCAAAAGAGCAGTCAGGGTTGATCTCCTCTAAGGCTGACCGGTTTGATTGCTTTGCAGTCCAAGGGACTTGCAGGAGTCTTCTCCAGCACCACAATTCAAAGGCCTCAATCCTTTTGCGCTCGGCCTTCCTTATGGTCCAACTTTCACAGCCATACATTGCAACTGGGAAAACCATAGCCTTCACTATACACAGTTTTGTTGGCAGGGTGATGTCTCTGCTTTTTACTATGCTGTCTAGATTTGCCATAGCTTTCCTCCCCAGGAGCAAGTGTCTTTTAATTTCTTGGCTGCAGTCCTCGTCTGAGGTGATCTTGGAGCCCAGGAAAATAAAATCTGTCACTACCTCCATTTCTTCCCCATCTATTTGCCAGGAAGTGAGAGGACCGGATGCCATGATCTTAGTTTTCTTAATGTTGAGTTTCAAGCCAACTTTTGCGCTCTCCTCCTTCACACACATCAAGAGGCTCTTTAGTTCCTCTTCACTTTCTGCCGTGAGAGTGGTATCATCTGCATATCTGGGGTTGTTGATATTTCTCCCAGCAATCTTGATTCCAACTGGTGATTCATCCAGCACTGCCTTTCTCATGATGTGCTCTGCACAGGCAGGGCGACAGTATACAGCCTTGCTGAACTCCTTTCTCAATTTTGAACCAATCAGTGGTTCCGTGTCCAGTTCTCACTGTTGCTTCTTGACCCACATATAGGTTTCTCAAGAGACAAATAAGATGGTCTGGTACTCCCATCTCTTTAAGAACTTGGCACAATTTGTTGTGATCCACACAATCAAAGGTTTTAGCATAGTCAATGAAGCAGAAGTAGATGTTTTTCTGGAACTCCCTAGCTTTCTCCATGATCCAGCATATGTTGGCATTTAATTTAATATTTGATTAATTGTCCAATTAAACAAAAAAGAGGGGGGAGGGGGGAGGCAAACAGACAGGGTAATATGTAACATGCATGAAAATACAGGTTTCTAAGAACACTACATAGACTTCATCAAAAGCAGCCCAAATATCCAGATAAATATCTATGGTGCCCACCCACCGTTCAGACACTAAGAATGCTGTAAGTGTTGTAAGTGTTGTAATGAATATTTCTGCAATGTGGTAACATCAGTCTTTCAGCTGTTAGAAGGAGAATCCATTTGTTGATGCCCAGAAATAATAAAAAGTGTCCTTTCATGGAAAACGGTCATTGTGGGGAGGGTCATGCTAACCTTTATAAAGTTGAAAAGGTATTGACAATATATATTTTTTTTTTAATTTGCAGTAGCGGGAAAGAAGTGTTGGTTTAATATATGCCATATTACTCTGGCAATGGTAAGTTACCTGTTGAGGGGGAAAGAACTATTTTAAGAACAATAGCAAAAAAAAAAAAAAATCCCTTTTTTTCTTTCAAAAATCCCTTTGAAATTTTGCATTAGTGACCTTTTATTCCAGGATTTCTGCAACAAGAAAAAAAAGTTGTATTTCATTGTCTTTTGAAAATGTTAAACACCTCTTTATGTTCAGAGCCCATATACTTCTGACTGCAAGAGTGAATAAGAGAAAGATGGTTTCTGTGTGCATGTAAGAAATAATGGAGAGGATTTGTTTTTTCTTTCTGTAAATTAGAGTTTATTTTTTGATATGATTTGCATGCCGCCATTCTACCAAGCAATGGCATGCAAGGTGACTTACAGAAACAATTAAAATTAATTAAAACAATACTTCGAATGGACCTGTATGAGCTATAGCATAGAAGCTGACATGGCTGCAATCAGTTTTATCTGCAAAATGTCATGCATTTTGGTAATGGGGGCCTATCAAGAGAACCATCTACTTGTGGGAAAGAATGGAATACACTCTGCAACACCTGAAAAGGTGCTGCCAGACAACTCTAAGTAGATGCTGGGGTTGCAGAGACTACATTTTCTTTGCTGCCCTCATTGTTATGGGGTAGACTTTCAAATGAGTGCTAGTCTGTGTTTGATCACAGCTCTGTGGATACCATGAAAGTCATTACTTCCAACAGGGTGACCTCAGCAAGTAAGTCTCTGTATAAGAAGCTTCAGAGAAATTTCACCAGACTAAGGATTTTCTAGATTGTTTTTGCCATGTTTTAGCAATAATGACATTCACTTAAAATTATGCTAAAATGTGTGACCTAAAACCACTTCTAAAACCCTCAGTGATTTTATTTGTCCATGCATGTTCATCCTTAAGTGCAAGGGTTCAAATTGCACTAGAGCAGGGCAGGAAGATGCCATAGAAAAGCAGGTTGCTTACCTGTAACTGATGTTCTTCGAGTGGCCATCTGTACAGTCACACATATGGGTGCTGTGCCTGTGCAGTGCCTTTGGCCCGAGATTGCAAGCTAATGTTTTTTTGGCAGGAAGCGCTTTGCTCCCCTCCCCCATAGCCTATAAAGAGTGGAGCTTCCGCCATTTTGTTCAGCCTTTGCAACCGAACATACGCCCCCATGTGGCTAACTAACATAACTAGATGAGCAGGATCGGTACCGGCAAGAAAAAAGAGATCGGTACTGACCAGAGCATCCACTCACCAACACCGAGCAGGGCCGGTGGGTGGGTTGTGTGACCTCTGTGCATCACACATATGGGTAGACTAACAAGCTTATCATTATGGAGGAGGGGAGGTATCCTCAGTGAAGAACCGATGAGAGAACAGCTCTACCAAAAGAGCAGTCCTGTCGAGCCCGAACATCGAGATGATAATGTCTTGCAAATGTGCAAGGGTTCACCCAGGTAGCAGCCTGACACACGTCATCAAGTGAGACTCTGGATGCGAAAGCAGATGAGGCAGCAACAGCTCTGGTCGAATGACTTCGAGGAGTTGTTGGTAAATCAAGCTTGGCAAGTTGGTAAGATAAGGCGATAGTATGAACTATCCATTTAGAAAGTCTCTGTGGAGAGATCGGAGCGCCCTGATCACTGGTGGAATATTTAATGAAAAGTCTATTCGTACATCTAATGGACTCAGTCCTGGACCTATTAAAAGCCAAGCAGCGACGGACTTCAAGGGAATGTAACGATCTTTCCAGAGGAGTCGCTGGGGACGGGAAGAAGGCAGGTAAGACGATATCCTGTCCAAGATGAAAAGATGTAGTCACTTTCGGAAGAGCTGAATCATGCCGTGTTGTACCTTTTATTATCTTTGATTGATCATCTTGGAAAACAGCACTAGAAGTTTGCATTATATGGTCTTCCTTGTATCTCAGGGCCTTTGTACCATGATCTGCATCAAGACATATTTCTAAAAAAATGTGTGTAAGAGAAGTAAGCATGGACATAGTAAGCTGAACAGATAACTAAACCAACGTAAAAGGAATGGAAAGTATCAGTGTTTCCCATCTAAGCACATGGCTCACCACAGCTTTTGTTTGCTTACAGGCAGCTCTGCTGATCCTCTTGTGCAAACAACACCTTCTGCCTGCACAATGGAGATTTAGTACTTTTGGGCAAGCCCTGAAATGAGTAGAAATGCTTGTTTCTGGAACAAAGTAAGCCAGTGGTGTTCTTTTATGCATGCCTGCCACCTTCCAGAAATCAGCATTTCTGCTTTTTTTCAGGTTACTTCCAGAAGTGCTAAATCTCTGTTCCATGAGATGCTGGTACTGTTTATGGAACTGAAACAGTGGGGATGACTTGACACAGGTGATCATCATTAGATTCTACCCCTAGATGTGATTATATATTATGTACTGTACAAAGAAAGACACTTAGACTAGATCCCTAACACCTGCAAATTATTATATCAACCCTAAAATATCCATCAAGAAAAGTTAGGCACATCACTAAGTAAAGTTCAGTGTTCACCTGCTTTTCTTTTAACTTTTCAATCAATCAATCAATCAATCAGTCAATTCATTATTAGGTCATTGACCAGCCAAAAAATAAAACACAAAATTACAGTTAGTTAAAATAAGAAATAACAGTACTAATAAAATTACAGCAATTAAGATAAGAAAGTAAAAGCATTCTGTTAGAACCTAACAACATTTAGGGTTAATTCTACTGCACACTACACAAACCACTGAACAATATTTGGCTGTAGTCAAGAGGATAAAATTGGATTGATTGGATAAAGGAGCGCCTGCAGCCATATATGCCCTCCTGACCCCTACAATCTGCAGCTGATACCCTCCTCTGGGAACCCTCTGTGAGGGAAATAAGGAGGGTGAGTACCCGGAGGAGGGCTTTCTCTGCGGTGGTGCCCCACTTATGGAATTCGCTCCCCAGAGAGGCTTGCCTGGCGCCGTCATTATTTGTTTTTTGGTGCCAGGTGAAGATCTTTTTATTTAAGAGATATTTTAATTATTAATTTGTTAATTTAGTTTTATATATTTATTGTATTTATTGTATTTTTAATATTTGATCTTGAGATGGGCCAGTTGTTGTTGTTGTTTTTTTAAGTAGTTTTTTTTTTTAAGTGATTGTTTTAATGTATTTATTTATTGTTGTTAGCTGCCCCGAGGCTTCTTTGCAAGGGGGTGGCATATAAATATGTAAATAAATAAATAAATGTAACAAGATAAAATGAATTGGAGTAACTGGGATATTTAGAAAGGAGTGGGGATAACAATTCCTGGCGAGCATCTGTATAGAGAGGGCAGTAAGAATAACATGCTCCAGTGATTCAATTGTTTCTTCCCCACATGTGCACAATCTCTATTCAAGGAGTATTTTTTGATATCCCCCTTCAGTAATGGCTGTTGGGAGGGCACTGAATCTGGCTAGAGATAAAGCCCTTCTAAATTTGGGTATCATTATGCTACTTAGATATTTAGCTGGTTGAAGAAGATGTGTGGAATGGTTCAGGAAGGTATTTCTGGATAGATTTGGATAATCTGTTTGTAGCTCTAGATCAATGGCTTGCTGTGTAAGTTCTGCTGCCGCCCATTGATAGCACATCAAGAAGATAACTGGCCATGAATGACTATAATTTGGCCTGCATTGCCTGCTCCATGAGCTCTGAAAGCTGTTGGTCATTATTAACCAGTGTGGTGTAGTGGTTAAGAGCATGGGACTGGGACTCATATGATCTGGGTTCTAGTCCCCACTCAGCCATGGAGCCAACTGAGTGACTTTGGGCCAGTCACAGACTCTCAGCCCAACCTACCTCACAGGGTTGTTGTGGGGATAAGATGGAGGAGGAGAATGATGTAAGCTGCCTTGAGCCCTTTGAGGAAAAAGGCAGGATATAAATTGGAAATATAAATTGGAAATATTAAAGGGACCAAGCCAGCTGGAAAGAAGAGGCATTTGAACCAGTAAGAAAAGATGCAAATTCAGGCCAAAGTTTCAATTTTAAGAAGGCCACATTTTTGTTGAATGACTGTGTGTGACATGCAGCAGGGTGCTTGGAAGATGGTCCTCAGGAACTTAGACTGAACTCTTTCCAAGGGAAGAAAAGACCTGTAGGGTCCCAATTGAGCTCCAAACAGGAGAAGCAATTAAAGCAATTGAAGCAAATAAAGGTGCTGTGGGTATATATTGTGCACCTTTAGCGAAGTAAAAAGTTTGTAAGGCCAACACTGTTTTTTGTGCATTTAAGATGACATAGTTGGCATGTTTAAACTTTTCAGAGATACCAGAAATAATCAATGATTCATTTCAAAATGTGCAGAATGCATATTGGATTGAATAATTATATATATATGGAAGGGTTTCATTCATGGAGGAGCCTCCCCTAATTTTGGGGATCTCCTTGCTATTATCCCTGTGCCACAGCTTACCCATTTCAGGAAGGCTGTTCAATATTCTGTGAATCATTCTCAGGGAACTGGAAGGAGAATGTGTTCAGGAAGTCTTCTGCAGTTGCAATACCTTAAATTCAGATCCAATCCTTAAATAACAGATTGTGTTAATTTTGTAGGAATTTTAGGTCAATATTAAACATGCATTTTCATTCCTCTCTGACTGTAGTATTAAGGAAGTCAGGGAGATGTAATTCTTTGCATATTTAGGCAGAAAAAAGTCCCATGATTCCCAGAATCCTCTACTGATTGTGCCTATAAGAAATGCATTTCTTTTTCCATACACTGTAGCACTAATACTAATACAACACTAAAACATAAAATCAACAGAATTTGCTACATGTAAGAATAATTTCCAAGTTTCTCTATGTTTACTAAGGAAGCATTCATATATTAAGAATGATTAAGTTTCTGGATCACATAGCATGGAATAGATTTATTGGTATTAACTTTGTTGTCCCTACTAAGGATTATCATTGTGGTGTTTTCAAAAATTCAACATTTTGAGACCTTGGCTAAGGCATGGTACAAATACATTAAATAACTGAATTAAAATTGCAGAGACTAAACTGAGACCAAGTGGAAACTTAGACTAAGAGAAGAATGGCTTACCATGGGCCTAGGGATGGGTGAGAAAAATATTTGGTTCAAATTTCAATGCCAATTCAGAATTCAACTTCTTGAACTCAACATGAAACAGATTGAAGTTTGCTTCTAAAATTCATGCATATCCAAAGTTTGTGATGCACTCACTAATGATGATGCTGAGGTATTTTAAAATTGCACACCAAATGCATGTATTTTAAAAATAAGTGCATAAATATTTTAATCAATAAGCAAAATGCACATACTTGCAAACATGAGTTCAGAACGTGTGCATTTGGTGGGAGAGAGTCTAAATATGATTCTTTTTTAAAACTAATCATATAAAGGTGTACAGATATGGGTTGAACAGACAAACAAGAAATGTAGGCTGATGCAGAATTGGAATAGAATGACTGGAAAAATAAGATCCTGAATGAAATTCAACTTGATATTTTCACAGATCTCTACATGGGCCTAGGGAGTCAGTCATAATAAACAATGGCTCATTTTTAGCAGCTGGACCTTCTGCAGTTAGAATGCCAACAAAGCATTAGCTGCATGGGACATTGTTCCCCATAGACACATATCATTTCTTTTGATTCCAGAATACATGTCTAGCATCAGTGCAGCAACTATGCCATATCAACCAAGTGTGCCCATTCCAGAGTGACACAGTTGATAAATTTAGACTTCTGGTTAATGCTGTTGAATAGGAGCAGTATTTATTGCCCAGAAAAAAGTGAATTGCATCAAGATCTAATTTTCTATGCCTTGTACATAGCCTTTCTGTAAGCTAAAAAAAGATGGGATGGTTAGTTCTAGGACATGGAAAAGCCATACAATTTTAATCAGCAGTATCTTTGAACTTTAGTAGAAGTCAATTGTCAGATGAAACTTGTGATGATCATAAAATATTTGAGCTGACAGTTCAGTTCAATATACAGAACTGACAAAGCATTGAGATTGGATATGTCTTTCAAAGATAGCTAGATGCTACACAACAAGCCTAAATTAAATGCAAACAAAAATGAAATACGAAATGCATAAAGCATCATGAAAGGGATCTGGAAAGGTGTTGCTGATACAGATGCAACCTGAGAAGTTAAAATTTTGGTGAAACCGCCAGCAAACACATTACCCAACTCTGCTGTGCCCAGAAGGGCAGAAGAAACCCACCCTTGCCGATGTCCTGCTTTCATCCAATTCAACCCATCACAGGTGTATGTATATGAGCCCAAATGTACTCGGCACTCTGCCTGGCACGCACTACATTTGAGTATCACAGCTGAGGTGCTGCACTTTGACAGCCACACACTGATGGAGTACACCGAGGAGCACAATTTTTGAAGAGCAAGATACATTTAAATGTTTTTAGGAACTTGGCTGTCGGTCAGCTATGGAGGAGGAAGAAACATAGAAACAGAGCAAGTCAGAAGGGGTCTCCTGGGTCATCTAGTCTGACCTCCAGAAGGAAGGGAGGAAATTTTACTTCTTTTCCAGTGCCAGTGCTTGGAGGGGAACTTTGTGTAAATGTGCATGGAAGGAAAACTAACACATTTTAAACTCTGCATGTCATCCTCAGAGGAATGAGGATGACATGCAGGAAGCATAAGCATTTATGAGGAAGCATAAATTTTGCTATCTGTTCAGTGCAGTTTAATTTAATTTGAATCAGTCTGGTATATTTCGTGGGAAAAGAAAGTTCCCCCTGGCCTTGTGTGTGCATGTGCCTGTGTGCACACACGTGCACACATAGAAGAACATGAAGGTGAATAAGGACTTTCAACATGAGATGCTTAACATGCTGCTTTAGTGTATCCTTTACATCCTCCTGCCCCTGATTTGCGGTTTCTTAAAGGAAATTAAAATTATAGAACATTTCTACATTTTTCTACATAGTCTATTAACAAAGCACAACTGGTGTAAAATAGCAGATATGCAATTTTTCATGACTCCTTTGTTCTGGTATATTGCAAATTGAATTTTAATAGCTGGTTTTCCTCTCTCTACAGATGGCTGAAAAACACAAATGATGCCCTCAGGCATTACATCATGAAATGTTTCCACAAGCTTCCATGAGTAACAAGTGTTCAGTGAATACCTCATGTAGAGAAGCCCTACAGCTATGTGTGTTTGAGTGGGGTTTCTGGGGGCGGGTAAGAATGTCTGCATTCAAGTCTATGTATCCTTGAGTGAGAATAAGAGGGATGAATATGTCAGCCATAGCCAAAATCAGTGTAGGACTTGCCCACTGCTGCCTTCATGTATCCCAATTGCTGCTGGACAAAAGTTTTGCCTGCCCCTGCTCTATCTGGCAAGAGTCAGGGAAGCTAAAAGTATGGGGAGGTAGAAAATGAGCAGTTCCCATAAGCATTTCTACCATAAACACTGTGAAAGCCAAGTTCATAAGCTTCTCTGAGTGCTGCTTGCCTGTCCCATCCAAAGCAAATTGTCCCCAGTATGGCTGGTGGTATGTGGTTTTTTCAGCATATCACATGGTGTATGGGCTGTGATAAGCTGGAAACAGAGTGAAGCAGGTAATGAGGGTTTGCCAAATTGAAGGAACAAGACATGGCAAAATGCACTCTCCTGCCTCACCCCGCAAATAAAGGTAGGTTCAATACTGTATATATATCCATAGTCCATATCTCAGAAATGTTGTATCATAGGGTATACTGATTTAAAACTAACCTGCCCTTAAACAATCCAACAGCTGGGTGTGAAGGTATGTCTGATGCTTGACACCTTCTTTTTCCTTATTTTATTAACTGAGTCTAGTGACTCTTTCTCACATTTTGTAGAGGCTTGTGATGCTGCCTGGTCAAGAAGAAATTTGTTATCCCTCAAAGCAGAAGTAATATAACAATATTGATAATTCCAACACAAAGCAAATGCTGTGAATTCAGAAGCATTCTGCCAACCTGCCCATTTCGGCCACTTTAGAGAGCTAAACAGTGGGTGGGCTTCGAGGGCCAATTTTGGGCATTTCAGACAGATTTTGCTTGCCTTCCCCAGACATCCCTTCCAGGAGTCCCACAAAAGTGTCGTTGCATGGCAGGCATCAGGGGCCCTCTCTGAACATGCACTGTGAATTTCGAAGCATTCTGCCAACCTGCCATTTCAGCCCCATTCGGGACCCTGACCGAGTCTGCATCATGGCCCGATTTTAGGCATTTTTGACAGATTTTTCTTACCTTCCCTAGACAACCCTTCCAGTGTCTGGCAGAAGTGCAGTTGCACAGCAGACATCAGGAGCCATCTCCAAACACTCACTGCAAATTTGGAAGCATTCTGCCAACAGCCATTTCGGCCTTTTTTGGGGACTTCACCAGCGGGCCAGCGTCACTGCCCGATTTTGGGCATTTGGGACAGATTTTGCTTGCCTTACAAGACAGTAATCCTCTGTGTGAGTGAGTGTGAGTAAGCGTGTATGTGTTCTCCATTTCCTGGTGTTCAGCTTGTGACTCATCAAGTCACACAGCCCTCCAGGCATGTATCACAGCCTATAAGGAATTCCTTAACCCCCCATCATTTTCCATTCTGGTATTGCAAAAACAGAGGTTGTCAAAAATGACCGGGCACACAGCTTATAGCTTTTTGGGTTGAATGGTCCATGCTAAGTGATAAACTCTCCAACCCAGTTTTGTGTAATGCCTGTTCTTTGAATGTTTGAAAATAGAAATGGATGGAATTTCTGTCTCTTTATTCAGGCAAGAAACACTAAATACACAGCTTGCCTTTAATGCTTGAAAGGCAGAATCAAGCATGCTGAAATGTCTGAGTCTGCTGTTCCTCTTTTCTCAGAGAACAGTAAGGTGGGAAATAATTGCATTTATGGCCAAATCAAAATGTCCCCTTTGTTAAAATAACCTTGTGGGGACAAAGAAATGTACTAAATTTGGGGATTAAAGACGTGTCATTCAATAAGTTGATAATGTATGGTTGGTACCTCACTCTGAACACACAGCAGGTTTAAACAGCTTCAGGAGAGATACTGAAAAAAAGACTGAAACATTCTAAAGCTTAGATCAAGAACCACTTCTGTTTGAAGACTTCCGATGTGGCAGGCATTAGTGTTTTGATCAGTCATGCTTCCAGACTATCTTGAATGTACTTTGTATCAATTATCAATGTCCAGAAGCCAGTTTAATGTTCAAATGTTCTTAACTTTACTCTTGTATTTGTGTTTTTTTAATGCTGGTGTTTTTAGCCTGAACTATTAAGGCATTTTTGTATTAAGCATTTCAATAACATTTAGTAGGAATAATTTCAGTGATATTCAGTTGGTAGTATGAATCCAATACAAGAATATCTTATGAAGTGAGGCAGGGATGAATAAAACTGCTTGTTTCATTTTCTATTGCATGTCATTTCTTTGTTTTTAAACTTGAGCACTTGCACGACTACAGCCATCCATAGTTGGTGCAGCTATTTCCAGCTTGAAGGAGACCATGTTGGGACTGAATACATTCTAGCCTGCCAAAGGATTCTGCCAAAAAGAAAAGGTGACAACCAGAATCTAGCACTAATATGGTTGAATACATCGATGTTCAAACCCAGACTTTTAAGAACAAACTACTCCAAGCCCTGAACCTGGATGAATGAATCTGTTTCAATTCCTTCTGCATTTTCTTCTTCATCAACATCTTGAAGCATTTGGGGAGTCACTTCTTGTATATGAACTTCATGTTTTTAAAAAGAAAAGAAAAGAAAAGAAAAGAAAAGAAAAGAGAAAAGAGAAAAGCATGCCTCCCTAACATCAGCAATGATTCCATATACAAGTAAGAGGGTGACTGGAATAGAGCCTTCTGGGATTTGAGAACTGCATTTTACTACTCACTTGGCTATATGGGTGATTGGATCCATCACTGCAGGCTAATCACCATTAGCTATCTTAAGGGCTGCTGTGACAATGAAATGGAAAGGAGGATAATGTATATCACCCTTTGTTCTTTGGAAAATAGGGAAAAGGTGGGATTTAAATGTAGACATTGTTTGGAATCATTGAAATGATTATTAAAGATCCTGGGAACAGAACAGATAGGAGTCCCCTCTCCCTCCTCCTTACTCTTCAATTCCCTGCTTTCACCTTCATGCAGACATAGGGTATCTGTTGCATTTCATTTCGTTTCGGCTCTGCTCGGTTCTTGTTTTGGGTTTGGTTTGGTTTTGTGGTCACTCTGACTTCTTTTCTGCATGAACAGTCAAAGAAACACAGAAACAGAGCAATTCAGAAGGGGTCTCCTGGGCCATCTAGTCTGACCCCCAATTCCAGTCGGCTCCACTCATGACATGTCTACCATGTGCATGTCCAACCTATCCTCAAACACCCTAACCAATGGGACTTCAACCACCTTTCATGGAAGCCCATTTCATACCTTTGTCAGGAAGTAATTCCTGGCATCCAAGTTGAACCTTGGTTCCCTGAGCTTTGCTCCAGTGGAATGAGTCCTGCCCTCCTTCGCATGGCACCTCCTCATGCACCAATATGTCACCAGCAGATTCCTTTGGAGTGTCCTCTTCTCCAGGCTGAAAAGATCCAGTTCCCCCAGTGTCACCTCATATAGCTTTCCATGCAATCCAGCCACCATCCTGGCCTTTCACTAGGATTCTAACATGTACCCAGGATTCTAACATGGCTACATCCTGTAATGTGGAGTCCAGAACTGAACACAATACTCCAGTTGTGGGCACACCAGAGTCATATAGAGTGGCAGTAATACCTCTGTCAATCTAAAAGCCATGCCTCTGCCAATGCAACCAAGGGTGGCATTCTCCCCCTGACCCACGTGTCACAGTGATGTCTCATGTTTAGATTGCAGTAGACCAGTACCCTCTGATCCCTTTCAGAAATGTTCCTCTCCAGCCAACTGTCCCCTAACCTAGACATATAACACCCATTCCTATGTCCCAAGTGCAAGACCTTACACTTATCTGCATTGAATGCCATTCTGCTGTCCTCTGCCCACTTTCATAGTTTATCCAGAACCTTCTGGATCTGGGGTACCTGCTCTGAAGTTGTGGCAACCACTCCCATTTTAATATCATCTGTGAATCTGATCAGCAGACAGGTCAATCCCTCTTCCAGGTCATTGATGAAAGAATTGAACAGGATTGGTCACAGAACAGAACCCTGGGGGACCCAGCTCATCACCAAATGCCATCCCAATGATTCCCAATGATTCCCTAACCCTCTGCTTTCAGTCCGTCAACCATGCCCTAATGCATTGGACAGTTCATTGGTCTATCCCAAAACTCCTCAATTTCTCAACCAATTTCTCAATGCAGCACTGTGTCAAAGGCCTTGCTGAAATCCTGGTAAACCACATCCACTGCATCCCCTCTGTTTAGCCACCCTGAAACCTTGTCACAGAATTCCACAAGGTTTGTCTAGCAGGACCTGTTTTTGCGGAAGCTGTGTTGTGTGGCTGCCAACCTCCCTCCCCTATCTAGGGTTACTAGATCTGTTGCTATTATGAGCCTTTCCATTGTCTTTCCTAGAATTGATATAAAGTCAATGGGCCTGCAATTCCTCATGTTCCCTCTTCTTCCCCTTTTGAAGACTGGGACCACTGATGCCACCCTACACCTCACCCATTCTCAACAAGGTCTCAAAATTGGAGGCCAACGGGTATAAGAGTACCCCTGCCAACTCCCGAAGTACCCCTGAGTGTAACCCATCGGGCCAGGTGCCTTTGTAACATCCAGTGCCCTGAGGAGCTCTAATCTGTGCCCCTAAATTCCCAGCCTCATACAGTCCTCCATGTAGTTCTCTGTCCTGCTTTAGGGAGTACACAGAGCCAAATGATCATTTAGCATCTGTGCCTATTCCCTCACATCAGTCTCTGAATCCCCTTCTTCCTTACTAAGCAGTCCCACCACCTGTCTCCCCTTCCTCTTTCTATTTACCTGTTGATAGAAGCCATCTTTGTTGCTCTTGATATTCTTTGTAAGTCTCAGCTCATAATTGGTCTGAGCCTTGTGAAGAATCCTCTTGCAATGAGCCTCCTCCTTCTGGTATACCCTTTTGTCTACTTGTCCCAGTGCCCATTCCCTATGGAGGTTCCTCTTACTGTTTTCACTTCTCCACCATGCTAATTAGTGGTATCGTCAAGGCTTGTGTGTCTCCCAGGAAACCTTCTGCAGTCTAGCCTTCAATTGACCAAAGTTGGCCTTCATGAAGTCCCTCCCCCAAGCTATCCTCTGAATCTGGTTTGTCGGGGCATCATCCAGAGTCTACAGTAGACTCAGTGGGCAATAGCATCCCCTCACTGTCAGTTCCCTCCCTGCATCAAGACCCTTTAGTTTTACCCAGACTGCCTCTACCAGATCCCCATCTGCAGCACCCTCTATCTCATTGCACCCTATCCCTTCCCTGACATATAATATTCCCCTTCTTCAATTTCCCTTCTTGTTTTTCTGAAATAGACATGTCCCTCTATGTTTACATTCCAATTCTGCCTTTCATCCCACTGTGTTTTTGTGATTCCCACCAGGTCATACCCTCCTATAGCCAGGAGAGTCTCAAGCTCTTCCTGCTTGTTTCCCATGCTCCTAGCATTAGTATACATGCATCTTGGCTTCCTCCCACTACCCCCTTTCTTCAGGTTCCCCAGCCTCCTTGTTCTTCCCTTCTTCCTTGGTGCCAGCAGGGCTCCTCCTGCCCCGACATTACCTCCAATGCCCTGGCCCTGAAACTCTCCTCTCCTCTCCTACTCTCCCCTCACTTCTCCAATCAGGGCAGGCTTTGAGGGGCCTCAACCCCACCCCAGCTCAGTTCCTCAGTTTAAAGCCTTCCAAACCATATCCCCATCCCTGTGAGGTGCACCTCATCTATCACCAGAAGTTCACTGGCTAGGAACTGGGTGTTGTGATCGAGGAACCTGAAGCATTCCTTCCAACACCACATCCTGAGTCAGTTGTTCACCTCCACACCCCTTCTCTCTTAATTGGCCCAAATACCCAGACAAGTAAGATAGAGGAAAAGGCCACCTGGGCCTTTAGGTCCCTAGCAATCCTGTCCACCCCCTGCCTCGCCTTGTCATTTGTCCTCACATGGATCACCAGAAGCAGCTGATGACCCTGTGAGGGAAGAAAATGCTTCAGTCCATCAGTCACATGCCAGATGCATGTGCCAGGCAGACAGCTGATCTCCCTTGCCTCAGGGTCAGGGCAGCACACCCCTGCCTCAGTACCCATGCTCCTGTGCACATCCAGAATACATTTGCATAAGCAAGTGTTAGCGTTTTCTGTCTAAAATATACTTCTTAATAAATGCCCCCATTCATGCTAAGTTACAGCTTTTGCCCAAGTCATCTGTCCCCTGAAACTTGGATATAACAAATGTCAATCTGTAATATTCACGCTGCTATCAGAGACTTCCAATGGGGTTTTTTCCACAAATATCCCATACATACAACACAATGTAATTCTTATGGTGGCTGAGGAACTAATTATTACAAATGTAATCAGTACATCCACACAGGGCTTTATTCACTTCAGCTTCTGTCACACTGACAACTCAGGATGCATCTCCATAATGCAGAAAGACAACAGGCAAGCATTGCAGCATGAATGTTCTTCAGCATGAGTAGGGATGCATGAGGAATTCATTTCAGTCAGGTTCTGATCAGAATTTACCTAGTCCTTACCTTCAGGTCTGGACAGAGATTTGGATGCATTCTGTGGGCTACAAGTGTACTTCTCCAAGCTTGCATTGCAATTCACATATCCCAAAATGGCCTGTACATATTTGAAAAAATGTGTGTGGGAACAAAGTGTACTTTTGGGGGGAAATGGTTTATTAATTGATGAAAGAAGAATGTGCACATTTCAAAGATGTACACAATTGATACATACATTTGTAAAAATGTGCACCAAAATAGACATGACAGAATGAGCTTCAGGGTGGAATTTGGAGAACTGCAGGGAGTTTGAGCTTTGCTAATTTGCACAATTTTAAGCATGCTGCTATATTAAAATAAGTGAGGCCCATTCCTTGTTTTTCTCTGAAGCCATGGGAAACACTAAAGAGTAATGCTCTTCCATGGCATTTCAAGTTGTAAGAAAAACCCCGTAATCAATTATCATTTATGTCATGGGCTTCTCTGGCAGAGTAGGAAGTGGCAATACTGTGGCTCCTTCACCACTATGAGTATCACTTGAGTATCACCCCTTTATCTTTAAGGTTTCACAGATAGTATGGAACTGTGTCACACCATGCTCCCTTTAAAAATGAGATCTATGGCAAGGATAGCTCACAGAAACAAGTTTTTGAGTTGTGGTATCTGGGAGGGAAGTGAAGGGTCATGGTTCAGAGTCAGAGCACATGCTTTGGCCAAGTTCCCAGGCTGAAGTTTCCAAGTTCTGGTATCCTTGGGTAAGACTGAGAAAGACATCAGGGTAAAACCATGGAAAGTTTCTGCTTTAGTATAGATAATGCTGAACTAGTAGGGCCAGTGGTATAACTTACTATAAGACAGATTTGCTACTGTTCACAGGATAGTGAATGCCTACACACAGATGGCAATAGCTTTACTGCATAGCACTTCTATCTCAACAGATGCTCATTTTCTGCCCCTCTAATGTTAATACATTTCAGGGAGGAAATTCACCACCCTAAACTTACAAATCAATCTGCATTTAAACAGAACTCTGCTCTACTAGAATAATGCAACATGACAAGTAGTAAACCTCTGAACAACCACTATATGCCTCAGGAAGTGTGATGAAGCATGAGGTGGAAAACTATTAGGCCAGCACAAGAAGTGTAATTCGAAGAAGTGTAATTTGAAGACGTATTTGGACATGTTCAAGACCCTGGGGGCTTTAACTTACTACCAGTCCCCAAACATGGTCAAAATAATACATGCATCTCACTGTCCCTGGTCAGAGTAACATCACAATGTTACTGAGGGCTTTAACAAACATTAAAATCACATTTAGCACTTTGATTAATCAAAGCCTTCATATGCATTATCTGGAAAACTAAGTGTTTAAAATTCAAGTCCTTTCAGCATTCTTTTCGTCAATTTGTTTCGAATGCAGTATCACTTAACATATCTAAATGGAATTTGGCATACATGTACAGAACATGATTCTACAGCTCAAGTTCTAATAACAAGTTGATCCCAAGATTATTTCCAAACAGAGTGGAAAGGTGGACAATACAATGCCATACAAGATTTCTCTTGGAAGTTAAGGTAGTAAGAAAGATGGCATGCGCATGTAGAACACTGTCATACCTTGGAAGCTGAGGTACTCAAGTGCAATTCCACCACCCATTTTGAAAAGGGAAATATTGAAGAGGTTGCAATATCCAGGGGCTTGCTTAGATCAAATGCCCTTCCCCAATGAAAAATATATTTGACACATTACTTCACTGGATCAGCTTTTGAATACCATTAAAAATTGCATGTACAGCCCATTTAAGACTTTGATGATTCAGTTGCACATGCAGGTTATCCCTGTCATACAAGAAACAAAAAAGCAACAAAAATAGTCTTCAAATGCTTATAAAACATAAGAAATGCAAAAGAGAAGGGAATTCCTCTACTCAGCATGGGTGGAAAAATGATAACAGATGAGAAAGAAAAGACAGAAGTGTTCAACCCCTACTTCTCCCAAAAGAACTACAACCTTCCTGATGACGGTGTAGTACAAGCTTAAAGGGTAGGATGACAGCCCACGACAGACAAATGGTCAAAGATCTTCTAATTGGGCTAAAGGACTTCATATCTCCAGGGCCTGATGAATGTCATCCTAGAGTCATAAAGGAGCTAACAGAAGAACTCTCAGAACCACTGTCTATCATCTTTGAGAATTCATGGAAGACAGGAGAAGTTCCAGATGACTGGAGAATGGTTAATGTTGTCCCTATCTACAAGAAAGGGGAAAATAGAAGAACCTGATAATTACAGACCAGTCAGTCTGACATCAATCTCTGGGAAAATTCTGAAGCAGATTATAAAGAAGTCAGTCTGCAAACACCTTGAAAAGAATCTAATTTCTTTTTTTCTTTTTTTTTTTTACTGGATAGCCTCCAAAATGGATTGTGGGAATTCCATAGACATAATCTGTCTAGCCAAGATTTTGACGAAGTGCCCCATGACATCTTGATTATCAAACTAGCAAAAAGTGGGCTAGATAGTGCAACCATTAGGGGGGTCTACAGATAGCTTCAACATTGGATTCAAAAAGTTTTCATCAATGGCACATTCTCAAACTGGGAAGAGTTTTCAAGTGGGGTGCCAAGGGTTCTGTCCTGGAACTGGTATCATCCATTTCTTTTTTAATGATTTGGATATTTAGATGAGGAGGTACAAGGAAAGATAATTAAATTTGTGGGTTCCAAAAAGCTGGGTGGAATAGCAAATAAGACAGAGATAAGATACAGTATGATGCAATTAGATTGGAATGCTGGGCAGAGAACAACAGAATGAAATACAATAGTGACAAATGCCAAGTCCTCCAGTTAGGAACAAGAAATAATAGAGAATACTTGGCTCAGCCATACAGCAAATGAAAAGAATCTTGGGTTTGTTGTATTTTACAAACTAAATAAGAGTCAAGAATGTGATGTACATGCAAAAAGGACTGCATTAACAGAAGCATCCCTTCCAAAATGTGTGATGCTAGTCAGACCTCACCTGGAGTCCTGTGTCCAGTTCTGGGCACCTATGTTTTTAAAAGATGCAGAAAATCTAGAAAGGGTGCAGAAGAGGGCAACAAGGATAATTCAGAGGCTGGAGGCAAAGTCCTATGAGGAAAGACTGAGAGAACCTGGCATATTCAGCCTCAAGAAGGAAAGACTAAGGGGTGATATGATAGAACTCTACAAGTACCTAAAAGAGGCAGGACAAGATCTCTTCTCATTCCAGAGTGCAGGACACAGAATAACAGACTTAAGTTAATCAGATTTAGACTAAACACCAGGAAGAACTTCTTCACTATCAGAGCAGCATATCTATTACCCAGTGAAGTTGTGGGGTCTCCCTTGTTGGAGGCATTAAGAAGCATCTGAACAGTCACCTGAACAGGATGATGTAACTTAGTGTCCTGCAATAGCAGGGTGTTGGACCTAATGGCCTTCTGGCCCCTTCCAACTCTATTATTCTATGATACTATGATTCTATTTGCTTTCCTTCCCTGAAAGCTGGCAGCTGCCTTTCCATAAATAAAGAGCTGATGGTGCAATATCTAGATAGAATTAAGCCCGTTAAACACTATCCAACAGTGACTAGTGTTTTGTGAGCTGGTGTGGTGTTGTGGTTAGTGTTGGACTGGGGACCTGAGAGATTCAAGGTCTAGCCCCTGCTTGACCATGAAGTTGGATGACTTTGGGTCACTTATAGACTCACAGCCTAATCCACCTCACAACATTGTTTTTGTTGAAGATAAATGTTATAAGGATTATGCTAATGACCTGATGGGTGAGTAATTGTCTTAGCTATCTATTGCTGTCTCCTGCATGACCATGTCTATTTTCTGTGGGTTAAAGTTGAAATTTTTGTCTGTCTTTGCTGGCTGCTATTGATGGGTAATTTCTAGTTCCTGGTGACTTACTGTGACCAAATCTATGCTGATGCCTCTAGTTACATATTTTATGGAGCTTGATGAAAGGAATATGGTTGGTTTTTTTATCCTATAAATGAAAACATTCTGAATGTTTGCCAAATGTTGTGTGACTATGACTCTTGTGTGTGACTACAAATGTGACTTTTATGGTTTCTTTCATGGAAAGCCGAAAACATTATTAGACCTCAAAGTCTGTGAGAATTTGCGTGATATTTAGGGCCATATAATATGAAAGGTTTTCAAAGTAAGCAATTATAAATAGACTGCACTCTTACTCTACTATTAACTATTAAAATGAACAAAAAGCCAAAATTTCCATGCTAGAAAGGAAAAGCATAATTAAGCATCCACATTCAGAATGATCCTGACACATCCATGGAAGGGCCAGCTAATGAAATGATTTGCCTGACTTCAGATTGCACTGACAAAGAACTCATTCATACTTTGAAGTGGAAGGCTTCAGAGATCATATAAACATAGCCTGTGATAGAAACAGCCAGGCCTTGTAAACTTTAATTCCGATAAATGCATTACAAAAGGTTGCTGATATGTATCATCACAATTAGCATCACATTACATAGATGGTTCTGCATTATATTCACATTGGAAATACATTATTTGGGTTACAGAATGACAAAAGGCAGATTAAATATTTTAGATTACAGCAAGCAATCATACTGTATTGGGCAGGAGGGAAGCCATAGCATGTGAACAATGGCCAAATATGGAGACTGAAGGAATAGGGAAAGGACTGCCTCTGAAAAGGCTTTTCGGAGGCTTACAAAAGCCTAGCACACCATTCATAGCAATGAAATTCAATAAGTTAACAACAAAGTCTTTGTACTTGGCCTATGATGGCCAGACTAGGATAAATATGCAGCCACCATCAAAAAAGTAGCCACATGTTTAGTTCAATCTTTCCCTTTCTTGAAAGGACAACGTCTTATATTTTCCTACCAGTAGTAAGTCAATTATCTGGGAGCAGGGAAACACAAAATGTCATGACAAGATATCAGTATGTTCTTCCAGAAACCACAGAAGAGAAGGAGGAGGACTAGACACGCCACTGTTTTTTGTTTTTTGAATGGCAACCATATGGCCAGCATAGCGTCAATTTTCATCCTGCTGGTAAATTCTTATAAAAGTGATCTGAAATTGAATTTGGACCCATCTGTACTAGCCAAATTTAATAGGTACAACTATTTCAAGGCTGGAGAGGATCATATTATACATGCCTACCATACAAGTGTTAAAGAGTTAGGAAAAAAATAAGTGGCAAGCCGCATCCCTCAATCTCATCTCATATGTCATACCCCTTAATCTGGCTACCATCCTTATGACCCTGTGCTGAACTGATTCAAACCTAATTACGTATCTCTTATAATGTGGAGCCCAGAACTGGATGCAGTACTCCAGTTGTGGATGTACCAGAGTCTTATAGAGTGGTATGAACACCTCACTGTACCTGAAGCCACACTTCTGGCTATACACCCAAGGGTGCTGTATACCTTTTAACTGCTGCATCACCCTGCTGGATTATGTTCAGTCTGCTGTTGACCCCTTTCACAAGTGCTGCTTTCCAGCCACTTGTCCCCCTCCTGTACCTATGGCACCTGTTTCTGAGTCCCAAGTGCAAGCCCTTGCACTTATCCACATTGAACAATATCCTGTTTTCCCTTGTCCACTTCCACAGTTTGTCCAGTGTGGCACACAAATTAGGAAAATGCATGGTTTCCAATAAAAGTTCTTGTACACTATAACCAATTTTTAGAAGCTGAATTATAAATGTTCTTTCAATTTTCTTTAGTATCTAGACACCACATGTTAAAGTTGTTTTTGTTTTTGTCCCTGCAGTTGCATTTTTAGGTACATTAAAATTTGTCTATGCAAAGCCTATAAATATACATCAAATATGAAATAATCCCATTTATGAAGTGCGAGATGGAGAGGAGAGAGAGAGAGAGAGATTTCTTACCAGAATGATTCCTTTTCAATGAAAGTTAGAGCATTGGAATAGTATATTTGCGCAACTTGAATAATAGATCAAAAGGATCTCTATGTTCAGCTTTAATAATGTCATGCTGAAGATTATTTTACTTCATGGATTAGTCAGCTTTTAGGTATCAAATAAGGCCAGTTCTATATATTCAGCAAAATCAAGAGGTAAAGCTTTTCCTTAGTATGTTGCACTTCAGCATGCTGGTGAGACAACACACCTTTGAATACTTCCTTAAATAAGTAAAAACAAAACGCTCTTCATACATAAAAAATGTCAGAGAAAAGAATTATGGGATAGCTTTCTCTTTGATATTCTAGGTTGTTTATATGAAACCCCCCCCCCCCAATGTTTTCCCATTGGAGATCAACTTAAGATGCAACTTGAAATGGTAAAGTGCAGAGAAACTGCTGTCCCTTCACCATCCAGAACAAATAAACTGCCCCATGCCTATTAAACAGAAATCTTTCTTCAAGATCATCTGGTACACAAGGGTTTGATACCACCAGTGCTTTATCTGTCTATTGCTTAATTTTCTCACCCTATCAGTGCCTGTTTATGGAATGATGGGCTTGAGGCATTCCAGGTGAGGCTCATGATCACAATTCTCAAGCATTCAATTAAGTGACTTAACACTTGCCTCATAGACCTTTTCAGCTATTCATCTTTCAATTGTTAATATTCCATTTCAGAAATTTATGCTGAAATAGAGGGGGTAGTGATGTTTAGAGCCCTCACCTCCTCCCACATATTTCAACAATAATACTTATACATAATGACTTTCACTTCTTGCTTTAGTTCACCTGGATGTAAATTTGTACCATCCAAACATTTTATTTATTTATTTATTCATTATTTATGTATAACATTTCTATGCCACACCCATCGCCGAAGCCTCGGGACGGCTCACAAAACTTCAACACCAGACTTCAGTCTCAGCCACTATGGTCAAAAGGTCAGGAAACCTGGGAACTATAGTCCAAAACTTGTCTAGAAAATAGCCAAGAGAAGGCTGCTATTCTTGCTCTCTTGGTGGAAGGGGCAAATTAGAGGGAACATTAAGTGATAGCATCATTACACTAAGTGAAGTGATCACTAACAGTATTTTGAACCTACATTGGGCCTTCAGGGAACAAAATGAAACATAATTGATAGTTTCATTTTGTTGTTTTAATGTGAATACATTTCTGTAAGCAAACATTGCAGGGCTCGATCTAGATTTAGTTCTGTTTAGAGTAGAGCCACTGAAACCATAGGACTTAAGCATGTCTAAGTGCCACTGATTTCAGTAAGTCTGCTTTAAGCAGGATTAAATATGGATCTAATCCCATAGAAAGAAAATATAACACTTCTAAATGTATATGAAATTGTGCCTAGAACAAAACCATTTGTGGAAAATGTGAGGACAGCTTAATGTGAAGGGACAATTTCTTACTCATTTACTGGTCACAGGGACTGGAGATATTAAAGAATGGTACATTAACATAGTGCCATTCATGAAGTATGTCACACTCATTTCAACTTTTTGCTTCCCCTTCACAATCAGAATTTGGCTCATTTTAGTGAAGTGATATTCCTGCAGTTCCTTGCTATCACTTAACTTCTTTTTCCACCTATTTGAGGTAGGGCCACCATATGGATAAAACTAAGAAGAGAAACTGCAAATATGGTTTGAGGTAAATTTGCACATTTAAGCTACAAAAGAGATCTTCATGCACTGACAACTTGTTAATTATATAACAAGACAAAATATATCTGAAGGTTAAACTTCATATGATGTTGACTGCATCGAACATGTTGGATTTAAAAATACAAATGGGTAGCAATACTGATTATTTTCCAAAGTAGATACCAGCTTCATAAGGAGGATTCGATCAGGACCACAGCAGCAGAGAGGGATTAAATTCCCTCTCTGTATCTGCTCTGAACCAACCATCCCAAAAAACATAGAAACATATAAACAGAGCGAGTCAGAAGGGGTCTGCCAGGCCATCTAGTCTGACCTCTGGCACCAGCCAGCTCCGTTCACGACATGCCCACCATGTGGACGTCCAGCCTATCCTTTAATACCCACACCGATGGGGCCTCAACGACCTCTCGTGGAAGCCCATTCCACACCCTCGGGGTCCTAACTGTCAGGAAATGCTTCCTGGCATCAAAATGGAACCTTGGTTCCCTGAGTTTTGCTCCTTTGGAGCGCATCCTGCCTTCCTCTGCAGGGGAGAACAGGTCTGTACCCATCTCCATGTGACATCCCCTCACATACCTGTATGTCACCAACATATTCCCTCTGAGTCTCCTCTTCTCCAGGCTGAAGAGACCCAGTTCCCTCAGTCTTGCCTCATACCCCATCCCCTGCAAACCAGCCACAACCTTGTGGCCCTACGCTGCACTGACTCCAACCTGACTATATCATTCTGTAATGAGGAGCTCAAAACTGTGCACAATACTCAAGTTGCGGGCACACCAAAGTCGTGTAGAGTGGTAGTAATACCTCTCTTGATCTAGAAGCCACATTCCTGGCTATGCAACCAAGGGTGGCATTCGCCCTCCTGACCACCACATCACACTTCTGAGTCATGTTTAGCCTGCGGTCAACAAGTACCCCGAGGTCCCTTTCACAAGTGCTGCTCTCCAGCCACTTGTCACCTAACCTGTACGTATGACAGCTATTCCTATGCCCCAAGTGCAAGACCTTGCACTTATCTACATTGAACGCCATCCTGTTGTCTCCTGCCCACTTCCATAGTCTGTCCAGATCCTTTTGAATCTGGAGTACCTGCTCCTCAGTTGTGGCCACTGCTCCAGTTTTAGTGTTGTCTGCAAATTTGATCGGCAGACTGTTCACCCCTTCTTCCATGTCATTAATGAAAAGATTAAACAGGATTGGCCCCAGGACAGAGCACTGGGGGACCCCGCTTGTCACTGGCTGCCCTCCCGATGATTCCCCGCTAATTTTTACCTTCTGCTTTCGGTCAACCATGCCCTAATCCACCAGAAAGTGTTTTGGTGTATATCAAAACTCCTCAGTTTCTCCACCAGGATATCATGGGGCACTTTGTCAAAGGCCTTGCTGAAATCCAGGTGTACCACATCCACTGCATCCCCTCCATCTAGTCATCTCGAAACCTTGTCATAGAATTCCACAAGTTTTGTCTGGCAGGAACTGTTTTTGTGAAAGCTGTGTTGTGTGGCTGTCAGCCTCCCTTCCCTGTCTAGCATCACTAGATCTCTCTCTATTATGAGCCTTTCCATTGTTTTTCCTACAGTGGACATAAGGCTAACCGGTCTGTAATTCCCCATGTCCCTTCTACTACCCTTTTTGAAAATAGGGACCACTGATGCAACCCTCCAGTGCTCTGGAACTTCACCCATTCTCCACGAGGTCTCGAAAATGGAGGCCAGCGGGCGTGAGAGAACCCCTGCCAACTCTCTAAGTACTCTTGGGTGTAACCCATCAGGGCCTGGTGCCTTTGTAATGTCCAATGCGCTGAGGAGCCCCTTCACTTCAAGGGGGGTGACTCTAGTCTGTACCCCTAAGTCCCCACCCTCATCTAATCTCCTATGTGGATATCCCCCATCCTGCTTTGGGGAGAACACAGAGGCAAAATAGTCATTTAGCACCTGTGCCTGTTCCCTCATATCCGTCACTGGATCTCCTTCCTCCTTATTTAGTGGTCCCACCACTTGTCTCCCCTTCCTCTTCCTATTTACATGCTAAAAGAAGCTCTTTTTGTTGCTCTTGATATTCTTGGCAAGTCTCAGCTCGTAATCAGCCTTAGCCTTGTGAAGAATCCTTCTGCAATGGGTCTCCTGCTCCCAGTATACCCTTTTGTCTATACCCCCAGTAACCATTTCCTACAGAGGTTCCTCTTTCATCTAATTCCTCTAACCACCTCCTTTCGCATCCATGGTGGCACTCTCCTCTGCCTCCCCGCCTTACTAACTAGAGGTATCATCAAGAGGTATTAGCCCTCTGAAGTCCCAGCTTCTACTTCTCGACCTGCTGCATGTCCCCAGTCCCCTGATCTCAAAGCAAAGGATGGAGTGATCACTCGCATCCAGAGCTCCCCTAATCTGTACTTCATCTATCAGCTCCTCCCTATTGGTCAAGACCAAGTCAAGGATGTTCCCCCCCCTTGTCACCTCTCGGACCCTCTGTGTGAAAAACCCTCCCTCTATAGAAACATAGAAACAGACCAAGTCAGAAGGGGTCTCCTGGGCCATCTAGTCTGACGTCCGGCACCAGCTGGCTCCGCTCACGACATGCCCACCATGTGGACGTCTGTATAGCTTCTAGGAAGTGACATGACCTGGCTGTCACCGCCGAGTGAGTTTCCTAAGTAATATCTGGGAGATTGAAATCTCCCATAATTACTGTGTCTCTCCCCTGAGATATCCTTAGAATCTGGCCTGTCAGGACATCATCCAGGGTTTCAAGTTGACCTGGAGGGCAATAACATACCCCCACTGTCAGGTCTCTTTCCCTGTCAAAACTCCTAAGTTTCACCCAGACTGCCTCTACCGAATCCCCATCTGTGCTGCATTCTGTCTCACTGCATCCTTTCCCTTCCCTGACATATAAAGTCATGCCCCCCACCTCTCTTTCCCTTCCTGTCCTTTCTAAAAAGGTGATACCCTTCTATGTTCACATTCCAGACTTGCCTTTCATCCTACCAAGTTTCTGTGATTCCCACCAGATCATACCCTCTTATTCCCAGGAGAGCTTCAAGCTCTTCCTGCTTATTACCCATGCTCCTAGCATTGGTGTACATGCACCTCAACTCCTTCCCACCGCTTCCTTTTCTTGGAGTTCCCAGCATCCTCCTTCCTCCCAACCTCCCTGGTACCTGGCCCCTCTCTGTAGGAGTCCTGTCAGTCCCTGCAGTATTTCTAAAACCCTGCTCCCAGAGCCCTGATCCTCCCCTCACACTTGTCCAGTGCAGACACGTTACTGGGGGGCCTGAACCCCCCCCCCCACTGGCTCAGTTTAAAGTCTTCTGGATGAAGCTCGCTACAGCATCTCCAAAGGACCTTTTCCCCATCCTCGTGAGGTGTAACCCGTCCCTTGCCAGAAGTCCATTGGCAGGAAAACAAGTGCCGTGGTCGAGGAACATGAAGCGTTCTTTCTGGCACCACACCCTAAGCCAGTCTTTCACCTCAGAGGCCCTCCTGTCCGTTCCTGGCCCAAATCCCCGAACAGGTAAGATTGACGAGAAGGCCACTTGGGCCTTTAGCTCCCTGAGATTCTTCCCCAAGGCCTCAAAGTCCCTGGTGATCCCAACCACACCCTGCCTGGCCACGTCGTTTGTGCCCACATGGATCACCAGGAGCAGCTGGTGACCCCAGAGCGAACAAGATGCTCCACTCTGTCCTTCACATGCTGGATGCATGTGCCCGGCAGGCAGCAAACCTCCCTTGTCTCCAGGTTGGGGCGGCACACCGCCGCCTCAGTGCCCCTCAGCAGGGAGTCCCCAACAACAATCACCCACTGCCGTACCTTCCTGGTGCTGGTGGGCAGCTGTGCCCTGGCCCTCGCCTCTCCTGCAGTGGCCCCCTTGCCGCCTGACATCCCAGGCTGGGGGTCCTGCTGGTCCTCAGAGGCCTCATCAGCCCCAGACTCCCCAAGTGGAGAGAACCTGTTTCCCAGCTCCAGATTGGTGCCAGGAGAAGGAGGAGGCTGTGCTGGCCTCCTCCACCTGTGGGTGACATACCTCCATGTCTCCATGGCTGTTCCTCCCATGGTCTCTCCCTCAACCCTCTGTTCAGAGGGGGGCTGCTCCCAGGGGCCTGGAGAGTTCTCTCGGCCCTCAGGCACCTCACCTCCTCTTCTAGCAGCGTCAGCATCTTGCACCGAGGGCAAGTGTATCCCTGCCTCTCCTGGGGGAGAAGGGCGAACATGTTGCAGCTCTCGCAGTGGACAGCAACACCCGTGACTTCCTCCAAGGCCATCTCCTGGTCTGCCATCGGTATCCCTTCCAAAACCTTACCTTGGTCCCCTGCCTTGTTTGTCCTGCAGTTCCTCTCACTCACCCAGTTCTCCCACACAAAAATGCACTCACACAAACACACAAGGATAAAATAAACTTAACTTTAAATTGGAAGAAAAACAAAGCAAGGCACAGCACAGCACAAACAAAACAAAACAAACAAACACTCAAACTTCTGTGTCCCAGGGAAGGGAGTCTCCGGACTGCCCGGGCCGCACCTCAGGGATGCAGACAAGGGATGACACCCTTCCTCTCTGCTGCTCCCGGCCCTCTGCTCCCCTGCCCAGCTCCTGCCTTGCCTTCACCAGTCCCCTGGCCACTCAGCCCTCTCTCACAGCCTGTGCCTCTGCTGTTCTGCTGCTCTGCCGCTCTGCCAAAAAAACCAGATATGGAATGTGAATATTTAAAACTTTCATGAAATGCTCATCACTTGTACATGTACCCGAAGGACTCAAACAGTCATACACAGACACACACACTAATCAGAAGAAAATGTAGCTCTCCAAAATCTACCACTTCAAACACAACAATGCACAGACAGATGGACTACAGAAACTGAGCAGGCTGGCTGGAAGGACCCCATAGGCTGATTGGTACTTTTGTGTTACAAAGCAAGTGGGAACAGATCCTAATAACATGGAACAGCTAACAATGAAAGAGCATTAGAGGCCAATAAAAATTGATTCTGAGAAATGAGGACATGTAAAAAAGCCATAGTTGAAGGATTTGTGAAATATTTCTAAAATTTCAGAATACAACAACCACTCCTGATTTAGGTTACACAGGGTCAGGCTGTCCTGAAAGTAATTCTTCCATTCATTCTTAAGTATAGACAGATAAGAATTTTGTTGATTCACATTTCAATGAAAACTTACCAAATTCACATTTTGCAAACTTAAACATAAATTGGGGCAGTGCTAGGTTCTGAAAATGCCTAGGGCATAGGCCCCACAGGAACAGGAAAAATGCTTATTTTAATTTACACATGTTGTAAAGTTTTTAAATGGCAGTGTCTCGTAAGGACACTCATATTTGTAAAGTAGGATGTATGAAAAACAAAGAGAAGGACACTTGATTTCAGGAGAAAAAATCTCAGGCAGATTTGGATTGAGGGTAGTAGTGGGAGTGAAGGTGAAGCAAATATGGGGAAAAGCCAGCTAATTAAGGGAATCAGAATCAAAAGGGATCTTTCTCCTCTGCATCTTTATTTCAACAAGTGCCCATGGGCAGAAGATGCTGGACCAGATGACTTCCCAGAGATTTAGGTTTCTAGTTCTATTGGGCCACTGCCCCTCCCCCCAGTTCTGCTTCTGAACTGCATACAGATAGATAGTGAAATGCATACTTTTCTGAAGTTTGCAGTGCAGTTCACACACACCCACATGCATGCACGCACACACACACAAATCCTACCTAAATGTGTACACGCACACACGCACGCACGCGTGTGTGTGTGTGTGTGTGTGTGTGTATATATATATAAACAAATTTTTCATTCTATACAAAAATCACTTATAAAAAGAGAAATAGTTACAAAACTTCTTACAAAACGTAGACCAAAAGAAGAAGTGATTTGATACAGAAATGGGACAGAAGAAATGCAATGGGAGTGAAAATGAATTTATCTGCTTAAATTGTTTTGGTTAGAATATAGAATATGAAGAGAGACTGAGAGAATTGGGCATGTTCAGCCTTGAGAAGAGAAGACTGAGGGGGGACATGGTATCCCTTAGAAGTACCTCAAAGGCTGTCACAAAGAGGATGGTCAAGATCTCTTCTTGGTGGTGCCAGAATGTAGGACACAGAATAATCCAGATTATAATCTGGCTGTGACAACCCAGATTCAGCCTAGATATCAGGAAAGTTTCCTCAACTGTCAGAGCAATATGGCAGTGGAACCAGCTGCCCAGAGAGGTTGTGGGCACTGGAGACATTCCAGATGAAACTGGACATCTGAGTGGGGTGGTGTAAATTGGTGTCCTGCAACAGCAGGGGCTTGGACCCAATGACCTTCATGGCCCCTTCCAATTCTACTATTCCATGATTCTATGACAAGTGGTGGGGGTGGGGGGAATTGGAAAAATTAGCTGGAAGACCATCCAGGGATGTCTGCCTGTATCTGTTCATACTTTTATACCTTTTTGGGGCATTTTTAAAAATGAGCTTATTTTCATTAACCTTGTTCATGCCAACTGGTAATTCCAACTGGCAATTCCTTTCCTTCTGGCAATTCTAGAATAAATAAACTTATTTAGTATCCAGTGCTATGGATTGCATCCAGATGTATTTCTGAGCAATTGTACCGATGGAAGAGGGCTTCTCCATCCCTTCCTTCTACCACAGGCCACCCCTATAAACATGTTGCAAAAAGGAGCAGGAGTTACTGTCTGACTGGGGTGAGCTAGGGCTTGTGGGTATGATTGGCTATCAATGAATAGATTGCTTCTTTTTGCAGGAAGAAAATCCTGGATCTGACTCCATGTAATCAGACCATGGGGCAATCAGACAAAGTCTGAGCAGGATTACTCTGAGGTAAGTCTTATCATGTTTGAAAAGACTTACTCAAGGGCTGGGTTTTCATGTCACAGCAACTCTGTGTTGTTACCAAACCTCCTCCTCCTTTCCTCAGTGTGCCTAAGACATGTTCAGGATCATGGTGGTAACTCTCCTCCCTCCATTTCCTTCCATCTCAGTTCTTCAGGCTGTATCCCAGCAGAAAGCATAGAGAAGAATAAGGCTCCTCTCTTTGGCATCTTGGATTAGCTGGCTTCCACTTGCTGTGGCTGTAAGTAGTTTAACTTGTACAAGCAGGGCTCATACCCTGAAGAGCAGTGGAGAAGATGGAGAAACTAATCAGACCCCTTTGCCTTCTGCTCCAAAGAAGAGCACTGGGTCAGGAAGGGAGTGCCTGATCCATGATCAGGCAAAGGTGCAGAAATCGGCTGGATGCCTCTATGGAAAAAAGCAGTGTTGCTCAGCTGACAAGAGTGAGCAGGTGGAGAGGAGCACCATTTTCCTTGTGTTCTATCTCTGGACAATTTTGTGAGCTGGGCCCAGGGGGAGATGCAAACAAACAGCAGTGACTTGCTACCAGAGAACAGAGGGATACCCAAAATCTGGAGCCAACACATTAAGGAAAAGTTTGCAGCTCAGTGTTGTAATACAGGGTCCAAATGCTGGTATTTTCACTGAAAAAGACTTCAGCTTGAGACTCTGAAAGGATCCACTGTCTATCTAACTAGACTGCATTGACTTGTTAGATAGCTCAATGATCTGCCCATGTAAAGAAGCTCTTTATACTTAGCAATGACATCAAATTCTTTCTAAGGGTGATATGGCATAAGAGGTACATTTTTTTCCTCTTGTTCACTTTTTGTAAATGGAATGCATCTAAATTTTCAAAGAAGGATACTGCATGTCATGTCAGCGATCATCAACCATACATGCATAGCTCAGCCTTCCTAAGGCTATGAAATGACAATAGCAGCTTTCAGCATTGCAAGCCTAGCTGACAGCATCTGATGAATCATTATGTTTACTACTTGAATTGGCTTTAAACAGCTCTAATGGCACCAATTAGATTTTCTTGGTGGCTTCTGCACATCATTACTACCCATGCATTATGTCTTCACAACATGGCTATCTTTGTTTTGTTGTTCTACTATGATCTACTTTGGAAAACAATTTGTCCCTGGCATAACTAACCTTGCATTCTATGAAATTCTTTAAAAAATGGTGGGGAGGGGGCAGCCTGTGCCACTGTTTTCTTAATTTCTTTGTAGGGGGCAGAGAATTAAGCATAAGAATGCACTCTAGTATGCATTCCTGTGGTAACAATAATTTACTTAGCACCAATAACTTTCTTGATAATTTACAAAATAGAATAGACAAGTACATTTTCTTAAGGAATTAATTATCTACATTTTAACCATGCAGGAGCCAGGGAAAGTGTTAGAGAATATGACAGCATGTGAAATATGAACATATGCAATTACGGATTTGTGAGAAATTAGTTTCAGTCCATTTCAAACCACAAGTTTGTACTTGCCCAGTTAGTACCTCTCAATAAGGTTTATGACCTTGCAATGTGATTTGCAGACAAAAGTGTGCTTGATAATGTGCACATTTAAAAGGTACGTATATACATTTGAAAAGTGTTCACTAATATACATTGCTGAATAGCAGAAAAGTATGTCTTAAAACTGCACACAAATAGATACCTTTATACACTCTGAAAAGTATATATTCTTGGTGTGCAAACAGTCTGGGAAACTGGCAATGGGATACAGATGCATTTTGGGACAATGTTGAAGGTGAAAATTAAAGAACATCAGTTAACTGAGGTTTTAGATGTAATTCATATTGTGTTTGGGCATGAGGATGTGAAATTCATAGCAGGTTTGCAATTTAGAAATGCATACTTATCAGGTTTCCTTAAATTAATATAAACCTACTTTCCACTTTGAATCAGTTCTTCAATTTCCAATGGAACACGCTGCATGAGCAGGTACCAATTGCTCCAACTGTCTCTGCCTGAAGACTTGGTGCACTGACTAATGCCACCCCACCTCACCTGGCATCCTATCTGGATCATTGTGTACCTGAACATTCTTTCTTGCAGATTTTTGCACTATATGCAGAAATGGCAGGGGTGTGACTAGTTAGCAAATGCTTTTTCTAGGAAGACATACCATATTTTTCACTCTGTAAGATGTGCCTGACCATAAGACACACCTAGTTTTTAGAGGAAGAAAACAAGAAAAAAAAATATTCTGAATCAAATGGGCACATAATCACAGGCACATTCCCCATCACTTCCCCTTGGGTTGCACATCTGACAGACTTACTGCACACACATATTTGCTCTATAAGACGCACAGACATTTCCCCTTACTTTTGAGGGGGGAAAAAGTGAGTCTTATAGAGCAAAAAATACGGTAGTCAGTTTGGATCCATGCCCTGTTCGTGCATTGATACACTGCATGACAAGCCTTTCTGAAAGGGGAAGGCCTTGTTATACTAAATGTAACAATATGCAAAATGAATGGCTTGTCATGTCATGTAAATCAAACAAGGGTGTAAATCACACTTGGGTTTGTGTGGCACAATAAGCCATGTTGCAGTGGGTTATAATGTTAATCCACTTGCCATATGACAGGCATGCATGACTGTGATCACGTTGCCTGGTTGTATATTTAGAATATTAAATAGCAATTATAGCTCTGCATGGGAATGTTTTTAGCTTTCCAAACTAATTTTCAAATGATTTTAATTTTTAAAAATAATTTCCAATCTAAAATGCAAACAAAATATCACTACATTTAAAATGTGACGTACAGTAAAAATAATTATTACACTATAGTGTTCTCCAACACCAAGACCAAGGATACATGTCACAAATAAAGGAGGAAAAAAAAACCCTTCAAATTTTCTGGGACATTCCTCCTCTTCCAAAACTGTAATGATTCTTTTGATAGCACAAATCCTTTCCTTAAAACATACTCAATAAATACACCTGAAATCTCATTAAAGTTGTTTTTCTTATCTGCCTGAATCACAAAAAAAAAACCATGCACCAGCAAAGTGTTGTACTGATAGCTCTGAACAATGTTAGTGTCAGATTTACCTCAGTTACTAAGAATACAGCCATCAAATAGCTCGGCTGTTTTACACTATGCTAATGTTGAAAGATGGGTGTCTGAATCACATCCTCCTTCCATTTGCATTGGAACAAGCCAATAGGAATGAAACTTCTGCCCTCAATCTAGGCATCCCACACAGCTGGTGGTGAACTGAAACTTTTTAGTGTGTTTGTTTCAGGGAAAATCAGAGACCACTGACATCATGTTCACATGCAGAATTTAGCATCTTAACTAAGTGGCCAACTGTGCCTTTTATACAGTATTAACTATTGCCTTCTCTAGGATTGCCACTGCCTTACCACCATCCTGAAGAGATGCTGGCTCAATTCTGCTCATACAATTCCTTCTGAGATGACTGTTGCTTCACACTCCTATCGGACAGGAAGTCATTTCTATATGTAAATTAGCAGGTGAGTGCAAATGGCTAAGAAAACTTATTTGATTTAAGGTATATGACACAGCTTTCAGCACTGTATTAACTTTGCCTTGTTCTCATAAGGAAGGATTGTGCAAAACCACCAGTGTCATTCTATCAAAAGCCTCATTCTTGGATGCAAAACCATCATTATAGAAGTAACAATGCTTCACTTCCTCCTGTAGCAGGGTCTGTTCCCAAACCAGAGTAAGCCAAGTATTCCACTTTTAGACAGAAGAAGTAATACAACTACCTACCTTCCCCAGTTAGGATTGACTTGTAGGCCTTTCTTCTCTCTAAACATGCATAGGATTGCAGCTTAAGATGGCATTACAACAGCCTAAAGGCCCTTCAATGGAAGCATCTGCCTTTTTGTCCCAGAAACCCTAGCAGTGTTTATATACATGTTCTTCTCCTTTCATTCAATCTGGGTCAGACTCCACAGTAGTTGGAGCATAAAATGGAAAATAATGATGGGGAAAAGTTCTGTTCTTCTAAGGATGCCTAAAAGTTAGCAAACTGATACAAATTGCAGAAGTTTTCCCCAAACAATCATAACAACATACAATCAGTTGTTATTTTTCTAAATTGCTGCTGGCTGACCAGTCCACAGAGTGTCATAGTAAATGCAAAAGCTACTGGAAGCAGACAAGTCTCTAATGATTCAGTGGCAAGCTTTGAGGATCTGGTTCCATCTATGTATTTTGCTCTTCTTGTATGACTTCCCTTTTCCTTCAATATCTTACAGAACCCACGGGGGTAATGTGACTGTAAAACTGCCTAGAAATAAATTAGTTTTGTTTTGTCTTCTGCACAACTCATTTTCTTTAATGCATTTCATGCTACCCTATTCTCTTATGTCATGTTCTGCAATGGCATAATGTACCCTACAGTAATAGGAGCTTTAATTGAGGCAGTAAGCTGAATAGCTTAAATGTAGAATGTCCCTGACAAAATAGGCACAGCTTTATTATACATTTATCCAAGGAAGAAATTCAGGCATACTATCTATGTCTCCTCAGAGCAGTAGGTTTAATCACTCTAGACATTCCACTTAAATATTTTTAAAATGCCTTAAGCCAGCAGACAGATCCTTGGAGGAGAGATTGATCAACAGCAATTTGCTATGCTATCTAGATTGAAATCCAATGTAAAGAAGCCATATATCTCTTAATAGAAACAAATAGTAAGATAAACAGGAATTGTCTTTCAGCTGGCTACTGCAGGAAAATATATTGCTGGTAAAGAATTTATTGGACTACTATCTTGACCTCTCTGCAAGAGCTGGGTCAAGATATTTTGTTAAATGAGATAGAATAGCAAATGGTGTCTTCCATCCATTTAAGTTAAGATGCATAGTACCCAAAAGCAGCAGTAATTTTGACATATGAGCCAGCAAATCCCACAAGCATCTCTCCCTACCTCCTGAAAGAATAAAATAGAGAATTACAACAAACTAACTAAAGCTAACAATTAGCATTGTACAATGCCTAGTATATGCTGGTCCCAAACTTATCTTTAAACCATCTGAAACCTGCTATAATTTATTTGCTGTGCATTTTGCACACAAACACATGCACTGCATCTATTGGGACTCCAGAATTAAAGCAGTTGAATCTGTTGAGACACTCAGAGAACAGCCTGGCCCAGATTGATTAAATGAGTTTCAGGTGATATAGCTCAAGGATGCTGACAAGGAGTTGAGCAGCAAGGACTGCTGCATAGCAGTGACCCTGCTCCTACCTGAAGGGCAGTATCCTGAGGGTGGTTCTTGGGGATTATTGTTCAGTCTCATAGATACTCCAGGGTGGAGCTCCTCAGGGGTCTATTCTGTCTCCCATGCTATTTAACATCTATATGAAATCACTAAGTAGAATCAATGTCTGCCTCCAGAGTTTTGGAGTCGGGTGCCATCAGTATGCTGATGACCTTTAACTCATATGTCTTCTTTTCACCCTGATTAGGTGAGCTTGTGGATGTGCTAAACCAGTGTCTATCTGGGACAATGGACTGGGTGAAGCTCAGCCCTAACAAGACCAAGATGCTAATGGTGACTGTTTCCTCAGATCAGATGTTCAACCTGTTTTGCATGAGGTTGTCTTCCTCTGAAGAAGCAGATTCACGCAAGGTTCAGGTGGCCTGAGTGCCTTCAAATGCTTTCTACCAGTTTGCCTGGTGGCCCAGCTAAACTTCTATCTGGACAGGAAAAGCCTGCTCTGCTAATCTCTAAATCAGATTACTACGATACACTCTATGTGAGGTTGCCCTTGAATGTGGCAGAATGTGGCAGTTAGATTAATAACTGGGAAGTGTTCCACTTGCATTGTCTGCCTGTATACTTTCAGGGTCAATTCAAGGTGTTGGTTTTAATCTATAAAGCCTTAAACAGTTGGGACCACAATATTTGATGGGAGTGCCACTCTCAATCACAATATACCTGGACATAATACATGCCCTGGTAACTTCCCAGTTGGATTATTGTAACACGCTATATGTCAGGCTGCCCTTGAAAATGGTCCAGATACTTCACCTGGTACAAAATAGAGCTGCCAGGTTGCTGTCAGGGTCCAGTCGTTATTTTCATATAACGCTGGTCCTCTATCAGCTACACTGGCTGCCAGTTGAAGTCCAGACCGAATTCAAGGTGCTGGTATTAACCTATAAAGCTCTAAATGGCTTAGGTTCAAATACCTGAAGGATCACCTCCTTTCCTATATGCCCTCCTGCCCCTTAAGATCAGCGGGGGAGGCCTTGCTCCAGGAACCCTCCTTGAAGGAAGTACGGAGGGTATCTACCTGAAGAAGAACCTTCTCTGCAGTGACGCCCAGACTATAGAATGCACTCCCCAGAGAGGTCCGCCTGGCACCAACGTTATACGCCTTCCGGTGCCAGGTAAAGAATTTTTTATTCAGCCATCATTTTAATAATCAAGGGTTTTAGGCATTTTAAGATTTCTTTGTTTTCTTTTCTGCTTTCGCTGTAGCATTTCCTATTTTATTTTCCCTTCTTATTTTTTAGTTTATAATGTTCAATTTTATATGTTTTAATAATTGTGGTTTTACTATTGTATTATTATAATTTTACATTATGTAAGCTGTCCTGAGCACTTGTGCAGAAGGACTGGATACAAATGTTTGTAATAAATAAATAAATATAAATAAATAAATAAGTAAATATTTTAATTTACTGCTTTAAAGATGATGGAAAGGCTCATAATAGTGAAAGCTTTAGAAACCCTAGATAGGAATGCGAAGTTGGCACCCACACAGCAAGAATTCCATAAAACAGATCCTGCCAGACAAATTTTATGGAATTCTATGATAAGGTCTCAAGATGGCTTGACTTATGAGATGCAGTAGATGTGGTTTACCTGGATCTCAGCAAGGCCTTTGACAAAATGCAGATGATATCCTAGTCAAGAAATTGTTGGGCTTGGGGATGAATCCATGCATTGTCAGATGGATTAGGATATGGTTGATGGACCACAAGCAGAGGGTGATGGCAGCCAGTGACAAACAGTGTACCCCAGGCCTCAGTTGTTCGGAGGGTGAGTACTCATTCGGAGGGTGAGTACTCAGAGGAGGGCTTTCTCTGCGTTGGCACCCAACCTATGGAATGCGCTCCCCAGAGAGGTCCACCTGGCGCCATCCTTATTTGTTTTTCGGCACCAGGCCAAGACCTTTTTATTTAAATGCTATTTTAACTGTTAATGGTTTATTTGTTGATTTTAAATTGACCAGCCTGTGTCCACTATTTTATTTTATGTATTTTATTTATTTGATGATTATTTATTTATTTATTTATTTATTTGTATTTTATGCAAGATTTTATGATTGTAAGCCACCCCGAGGCTTATGCAATGGGGCGGCATCTAAGTTGTTTAAATAAATAAATAATAAATAAATAAATAAATAAATAAATAAATGCCTCCTTTGGATGTATGGCTTCCTGATCTAGGAGGTGTTGGTACCACTCTACACAACTCTGGTGCATCCACAACTGGAATACTGAATCAGTTCTGTGATCCATGTTACAAGAGAGACATATCTGGGTTAGAATCAGTTCAGTGCAGGTTCACAAGAATGGTAGCTGGATTGGGAGGGATGGCATATGAGGACATATGATGACATATGAAGGAACTGGATCTTTCCAGCCTGGAGAAGAGGAGACTCTGAAGGGATCTTTTAGCAACTTCTAGGTATGTAAGGGGATGCCATGTGGAGGAGGGCTGTGACCTGTTCTTCTGTGCAGTGGAGGGCATGGTGTGTTCCAATGGGCTGAAGCTGAAGGAACTTTGGACACCAGGATGGGTATCAGGAAGTCCTTCCTAATGGTTAGGACTCCTAGAATATGCAATCAACTTCCAAGGGAGGTGATTGAGACCCTATCACTGAGGGTGTTCAAGGAAATATTGGATGACCACATACAGTGGTACCCTGGCTCATGAACACATCAGTTCATGACCAAATTGGGTCACGAACAGAAATTTTTGAAAAAATTTGCCTCAGGTTGCAAACTCTGCATTGGGTAATGATTGCTGGTGCACTGGGGGGGAGATGGGGGACCCCCCCCCCCAGTGCATGTGTGATCACGCCCATCTCCCCACCCCAGTGCACCCGCTTCAAATTTTTATGATTAAAAAAAAAAGTTACAGAATGGATTAACCTTATTTACATTGAGCCTTATGGGGAAATTTGACTTGGCACATGACCAATTTGAGTCACAACCAGAGTCCTGGAACAGATTAAGTTCATGAGCCAAGGTACCACTGTATTGGGGATTATATAAGCAGAACCGGCTGGAGAAGGGAGTCAGAGTATATGGCCCAGGAGGCCCCTTCTGAAATGCTTTTTAACCCTATGTTTCTTTGTTTTTAAACATCCAAGAGAGCTTTAGCTATTGGGTGACATTGCAGCAGCAGCAGAAAGACAATAAATAATTTGCTATCCCTTCATGTCAATGAAAGTTTGCTGGGCCTATTCTCTTCTTCAGTCTTTTAGTATAGTCATTAGAAGGTATGGTTTGAGTTGGAACTGATATAAGTCTGTTAAACCCTTTTTCAATGGGATTTAATTGTGTCTAACTCAGTATCTAACGACACATCATACTAATGCAGTATATTATGTAGTATGTACTGTAGTTCTAAGTGGTTTAATTCTTCCCCTTTACAGCTGTGCCACCCCACACACTGTCTGTCTTCTGTGTAGCAATTAGCAATAGAACTGAAGTTTTATTCTTAATGTTGTAAGAGCTCTAAGTGTCATATCAGCACAATCATGAATTTCAGAAGTCTTGTCCCAACATTCTGTAATTCTAGTCTAGACTGGGACTCCCCTCTTAACTTATGAATAAAACACACCATCAAAGACTACACACTATGTATTTAATGTAATGTTCATTTTGACCCCTTAATCAGGCTCCAAGCCATAATTCTTTTGTTTAGGTTTCAATATTATTCTGCCATGTATTATGCTTTGTGATGTTTAGCCTATTATACTGCTATATTTATCTGCTTCTGAAAATATACCAATTTAACAGATTAGGAACTGAGCCCAGCATTTTAGGTTAAAAATATATACATATCATCTTGCATGAGTAAAGACAAGCCCTGATTCAGATTACCTCTGCTGTTTTAAATATCAATAATATAAGAACATTCACAAATTTGCCACTGAAACCATAGGGAATTAAAACAGTTAGGACGGAATGAGATATGTTATAAAAGTAGCATGATTACTGATACAGGGTTGCCATCTCTACATGTTATTAAATTGTGGTCTCATTTGTTATGATGCTTTTTGAATCACAAGACCTGTCATATGAACCTGCACATTTTTTCTCTCTCTTATAATGATGGAATCTAGTCATTCCATGAAGCTGAAGGGTGTGAAATTTGGGACAGATAAAAGGAAGTACATATTCGCAGTGTGTATTTAAACTATAGAATTCACTACCACAAGATGCATTGATAGCTGCCACCTAGGATGGCTTTAAGAGGATAATAATTATTTATTTTAGAATGTTTATATACCATTTTCCATTTCAGAAATCCTCAAGCAGTTTAAAGCAAGCTATAACAAATTTACAATAATGCAAAATAAAAATAGTTAATGGTTTAGACAAGCCGGGGTAAATATAGAAAGGCAAAATCTGATGCATGTTTAGAAAGAAGAAAAGGAAAAAAGGAAGGTTACAACTCCCAGCATTCCACAGACACCCATTTTTAGGAAAATACCCTAAGTTTTTAATCATCACAAATATATTATTGTTGGTGCCAGACATTTCACAGAAGGGAGCTCATGAAGGATAAGAATATATAACTTACAGTATTAGAGACAATACACCAGTTGATGGAAGCACAAGCAAGAGGATGCTGCTCACTCTTAACCTGCTTGTAGCCTTCTCAGAGACATGTGATTGGCCACTGTGAAAATAGATTGCTAGACTAGATAGGCTGTTGTTTGAGCAAACATGTCTCTTTTTATGTTTTTAACATATTGCTTAGATGTGCATTGCAAGAAGATACTTCCATAATTTTGTCACTGTGTGTTGAATTGTTCCTCTTTGTTTATTTTTTTTAAAGAGGGGAAGCTAGACTCAGAGATGGCCACCAATTACAGACCTGCAGCGACCATCTCATGCTTACTTTCAATTAAACCACAATGAAAGTAACAAAATGCATGGTGAATTGCAGAGAGCGTGAAAACAACAGACTTTTGTGAATTACAAAGAGATAAGGAATGGACATGAGGGAAAGGGGAATCCTTGGAAGAAGAAAGGTTTCTTTGAACTAGATAGCAGCAAGGGAAATATTGATGTACCTGACTAGGGTATAAAATGTATACTTTTCTGCACCACTTTTGAGATTTTGCTTTGGGCATGGCAATCCTCTAAGTCTCTGTCTTAATCTAAAGTGCACTAGAATAAAGCTGTGTTTACTCCAAGTCTCGTCTCAGACTCTTTCCCACCCTGGGGTCTGGGATCCACCTGGGTTTTCTACCTGGCTGAGTCTGGTAACAGACAAGATAAAAATGCTTCAGATAAATACATAAAATAAATAAATAATATCCCAGTCATATTACTGGTATATATTAGTGATTGTGCTGTTTAGATAGTGAATGAATGAATGAATGAATGAATGAATGAAAGAATGACTCTGCTTTGGGTGCAGTTTTTAAAATGTGCACATGTTTTCATGTGTATTTGTATCAATGCACGCATTTTACAATACATATTTTGTTTCCCTGAAAACAGTGTCGCAAGGCATGTATTATAAACTTTGATCACAGATTGTGTTCACATTCATGCTTGGATTTGGCAAGTGGGGATGTGGTAAATTACGGTCATTAAGAAACTGAAATGAATTGTTCCTATAACCCTACCTAGATGTTACACATCATTAATTAATTATTATGTAGCATAGTCACTTTCAAGAGTAGTTATACATTGCCAAAACATCTATAACAAGTATTGACGTTTGGGTTGGAATAAACAACCACCACTGAAACCATGAAGACAATAAATAAAATAATAAAATAAAACAACTGGGTAGGAAATGTTTAAATGGTCATTGTGTGTAGAGAATTGGAGGTACTGATCTTGGTTTCACTGTTGTCTACTTTATTTTGCCTGGTTGTGTTGTAATGAGATGTCCCTTTTAAGGAAAGTACTCTTTAAAGCTCTCAGTTGTTTTGGGGTGTCTCAAATACATCCAGCCAAAATCTGCTCTGCAGCAATTTGGAGTTACTTATCAAAAAATAGGCATTAAACTTAGGGTTGGAAGAACAGGGATCAGCAAGTTGCTATTTTACATATTACTTTGCCTCTATTTGTTAGGATTACTGTGCCTTATTTCTAGTTTTTGGAGACAATCTACCTTTGCTCTTTCCTTTGTCTGACCTCCTCATGAGCATCATGGCTTCAAATGTTACATTTGGTCTGTCAAAGTAAACTAATCTGGAAAAAACCCCAACAAACTACGATAGGGCAGACTTGAAAGTTTTCTACTGAAATCATGTACTGAAATTGACATAGGATGTCCTGGAATTGTTAATGTTCATTCTTCCTTATCTGAGCGAAATAACACTGTATCACCTATCAAATAGCTATACATGCTGTGTCCTGAAACTAATGAGAATGATATTTTAAAAATTATTTTATTGAAAAAATTACAATTGAACATTGTCTCCTTCAAAGTATGTACCTTGTGAATGTACACAATGTTCCCATTGATTGTTCCATTCTTCATAGCATTCATGGAAGTTTTCCAGTGGGATGGCATTCGGAGCCTGTGTAGTGGCTCTTTGGATGTTGTCCACACTACCAAAATGGCTGCCTTTCAAACCATTCTTCAGATTTGGGAATATGAAAAAGTCACAAGGAGCCAAATTAGGGCTGTAGAGTAGGTAAAGAAGCACCATGATGTGTTTTTCAGCCAAAAACTCTGACAGCCAAAGCACTGTGACTTGGTGCATTGCCATGATGAAGGATCCAAGTTGAACCAATCTCAGGATACACACAAAAAACTCTTTGTCTCAAGCAACCAAGAACTTCCAGGTAAAATCTTTGATTCAGAGTTTGACCTGTAGGTACAAATTCCTTATGTACAATTCCACATGAACAACAACCACCACCACCCCCATTGATTTGACTTTTGATTTGCTCTTTTTGATTATCTTGGGGCGAGGTGATGAGGGCAAATACCATTCTGAACTTTGTTTCTTTGTCTTGGGATCATACTTAAACACGCAGGATTCCTCTACCATGATCACTTGACTCAAAAAAATCAGGCTTTCTTTCCAAATAGACCAACTTGTCTTGGCAAACAAGTTGACAGTGCTCCTTCTGATCAGATGACAAGTTCTTTGGAACAACTTTTGCACACACCTTTCTCATGTTCAAATCCTGAATCAGAATTTCATAAACAATTGACTTGGTAATTCCCATTTCCTCTGCAAAATGGAAGATGTTTCATTCTGATAGTGAGCCATTGGTCATGGTTAACAGACTTCACCACATCCACATTCTGTTCCTTTTTTTGACAAAGAGGGGCGTCCTAATGGTCATTTGTCTTCAATACCTTCTCATCCTTCCTTGAAGTCCTTGTGCCATCGGTGCACTTGTGCAGATGATAGCGCAACTTCTCCACCAGCTTTCAACACCATTTCCAAAGCTTCTGACATAAGTTTACCCAATTTTACACAAATTATATTATGTACCACTGTTCCAAACTCACTTGCCTTTTTATTAATATGAGGTACTTGAACAGGGTGTCACAAAAAAGAATGTCTGGACTCTGACAGGGCTGGAATGTAACTGATCAGTGTTCTAACATATACCTGGCACCCCACCCCAAGTGACCTTGGCCAGCTTCTTCCTTCACAGAGCCCTTCTTGAGCATAGGATCTTCATTCACATTACTTTCTGGACAGCCCCGAGATTTCAGGTGAGGTACTTCAAATTCCACATAAAGCCTAGAACTTTCCCTCTCTGTTAAGCAGCAAAAAGATTCTTGTTGCTCCATTTTTGTGAACCTGGAAACCACCCCTCCAGGACCACTCCACTTGTTGTTATTATGAGCTATCAGATACTTTGAACTTGTGAGTCCTTTATGTCAACAATTTAGATTATTTGGTGAATTGCTATAATTGTCAAGCTGCACTGACATCTCAGGAAAAAGGAAAAAGATCATCAAGGCATGGAAGAAAGTCAGCCATAGGAGAAACATTAAAATAGCTAGGGAATGAAGCAGGTCTATAATAAAACTTACCCAGAACTTCTGCTTTGGTTTTGTTACAGTTTAGAATTGGAAAATCATGCATGCAGAACCTATTCTAAAGTGGGGACTGAAGTACAAAATGAAATATAAGGAAAGAAATTGGAGGCAATTTGAAATCATTGGGTTGAATCCAGTTTTAGTCATCCTTAGTATATCAGCAGGACTTAAATCATGATAAACTTATCTCATTGAGTCTAATCAGACTAAAGCTTGATCCAATCCAGTTTATATTTCTTATAAAATGTTATTTGAATTAATCAAATATTGTACTTTGGACTAAAATAAAGGAGCATATAGAGACTCAGTTTGATGTAGAATTCGCAAAACTGAGATTGAGCTCTTAATGCAGGTTTGCTCTTTTTGCCAAGTTTTGATATAGATTTGCAGCTGATACAGATTTCCATCATTAACTGTGTTGCCATATTTAAGTAGCATGATCATACATGCTCAAAGAACTCAAGTCTCCTCTTACCAATTGAGGTACCAGTCATAAAAGACATACTTTGGCTCAGTCTTCTGCAAACATGGATTCTGCAAACACAAATCCAGGCAGACCAATCTGATTTCATTCTTTTGATGGGTAAAAGGAAAAGGACCACCTTGGCTCCTACATTTGTCTGATGAGATTTAGCCTTCTGAGTGCCCTTCTCCCCCTCCAAAATCAAATGTACACAGTGGTTTTAGAACTAGGAAGGGTTTGCTGAAGGGCTACATTAGGGATATATATGTGTGCAGGGCCACCACCCTGTGATACAGACGAAATAAAGGTCCCCTGAGCCGTTCACTAGTTTGCAAGATGTTTCTGCTATGCTGATTGTGGCTGCAAATGAAGAGCCACATAAATTTTAATTGTATTTATTTATCCATCCCCACAGGGTTATTCTGATATTCAATTAGTTAAATACAGTGTAATCTGTAAAGAAAGTGTTTAACTTAAATGTGATATATCACGTTTCTAATTGCTTTTGTGTACACTGTTTCTTATCAACATCCCATTTTAGTTAAACTTTCAGTTTACACTGAATAATCAATAAATTAGGTCTAATCCTATAAAGCTGTTATTTCCAGCCAGCTTGTTAGTTGGATTCATATAAAAATACAGTTTTGTTTTAGTCATTATGCATTTATTCTATTTTCTAAAGATTTTCAACTTTTATTTTTACCTCATTTTACAATCATAGAATGATTTATATATTTCCTATACTTCACCATTTTATATGTGGACATGCTCATTGCTTTAAATTACTGGGATGCTCCATGTTAAGGACATCTGTCTTATAATTCAACGTAGCCATTTGAAATGTGGCCTAAGATTCATGGTGTTCCTTTCAGGTAGCACTGTCCTTTGATGGATTGTTGTTTCAGCACTATACATTTAAGGCTTCAATTAAGTGCACACTTGTCTGGATAACTCACTTCTGCAGAGGCATAGATAAAAATGTTAATTTTGTTCCTGCCAGAGGTTATCAGATTTTCAGGCTTAAACAACTTCTGTCCCATTTCCACTAAGGTTTGCAAAGGTTTCCTTTCCTCTCCATGTCACAGCATGAAAATCCATCCCCAATACAAATTTACATATTTGTCAAATATATCAATTTCCCAAATATGTTTGTGCTTATTCCCACTATTGCCTGCAACCACTTCAGGATAAACTACATCACCAAACTCAAGTGACTTTTTGACTAATAAACTAGAATAAAAATAGAACACATTTCTCATTAATCTGTATTCCTGAACTGACAAGTTCTATAACTCTCCCAGGGAAATGTCAGCTGGAAGCCACACTATCTTTTCTATCATTTTGGTGCCAGGCTAACACTTTGCTAAGAGAGTGTTCCGGGGACCATAGGATTGCTTGGAGCTGGGAAAGGACACTGTAAACTTAGAAGTGGGAATCTGAGATCTGACAGTGTTGCATCTTGCATTTGGTACAAGAAGAACCATGCTGGCTGCCCTTTAAGGTCAGAAAAACAACCATGAAGGAGGAAGAAAGGGGACTTTCCAGTTGATAGGGAGGAGAGGAAACTGGAAAGGCTGGGATAAAACTTATCCTCCATCTCTTCAAACCCTCTTATTTCTGCCTCCAAAGCACTTTCATGATGTGGCTTGAAAAGCCCTTCTAGTGAAAATTGTCACTGGAGACGGGATGTGGTAATGGCCTCTGCCAGTGTCGTCAGCATGCCATCTTCAGCCCGGCAGAGTAAAAGAATCTTGGAAGCCTCCAAATTTGGTGGCTTTTGAGCAGCAAGAGCACAACTGATAGGTCTACTCCCAAGTCTTTATAAATATATTAGTTTTCAACAATTTAGTATTTTACTCTTTGTGATATGGCTTTTTCCTCTTATATCTCATACCGTATTTTATGCTCTGTTAACACAGTTATGGGTTTCAAATTATGAATAGTTTTTCTTGAATATTATACATACCATTAGTAATAAACTTTGAATTGTGAAATACATAGAAAATATTCTATGAAGTGCTTAATATACTTGAAATCAATAGAATTTTGAAAGGTTCGTGGCCAGCCTGCCTGAGATGTCAAGACTGGCAGCTTCTCTGGGCCCTCAGGTGCTAACACCAAGGGAGGGGAAGTGACCATGTGCATGGTTAATGAATAGACAGCTTCTGTGCACTCTGTGGAATCATTTTGGTTGGGCAGCTTATGCAGTTATGAAACACGGTGATTTGTGCATAAGCTAGTCAGGTAGTGTGTTACTAGTTCTTGGTGTTACTAGTAGTTCAGAACTCATGATTCTAACACTGTCACACTTCTTGTGGCTGTTACAATTTTGTTGCTGTTTAGAAACTGTGGTTCGTTTAGGCATCAACACTATTTCTGTAAGTTTTTGCATTTACATTGTAGGGCATTATCGACCCTTTTGCTTTATCGGAACTATTTTGTTTTACTGAAAGAGAGATGGTCTCAATACATGCTTAAAAATCCCCTTGCAAATGGTGTTACACTTGATGATTTCTGCCAAGTACTCCATTGGTATGGCTTCCTTGGGGTATGCTTAGCCCTGACACGGGGTTGGTAGAGTCAGGGGTTTTTTTAATCAACAGGGAGTTAACCAGCTTCTAATAGTCTATGCTTCTTCTTTGCGTCCAACATGCAGAACCAAGGCTTTCTCTACTTTTGCACATAAAATATTCACATCTGCATTGCAGTATCTAGACAGCTGACATCACACTGACAAGTCCCTATCATTAAAAGTGAGTGATAAGGCAGAGAATGAGGAAAGGGATTATTTTCTTCCCTCATCTGCCAGTCATCATTTCAGGACTAGGTAGAGTGAAGGATTCATCCAAGATTGCACCACATTTTTAAGAACCCCCTTAACATATCCATTGAATAGGCTTTATAAAGAGAGACACATTAGCTATTAGATGATTTTTTTCCTCTGTTCAGGTTTGGAAGTTGAAGACTTGCAAGACTGCTTGACACATTGTCCAGGAGTGACATCAATCTGCACTGACTAGTTGTGCAGGACTGGCTCCACACCTGCCAGACCATCAGGAATAAAAAATGGACACCAAGGCATGGGGGTTCCTAAGGCTGCACTGAACATTGTACTAGAGTGGCACATGCTTTAGATTTCATATAGAAAACCTGGACATCAATTTGATGATGCACCACAAAATACAACTGGAGGCTTGATGAACCAGGCTCTGCAACCTGGAATACCTTACTATTGTATGAAGGTGCTATCAATAACAGCTTATTGGTTTAGTTTGTTTTTTGCAAACCACTCTGAAGTAAAATGTTTTGAATTCAATATTAGCCTTTCTTAAAAGTTAGCTTCTGAGAGATTTTAACAAACTATTTTGTGCCAGCTGAACACACATGGAAGAGGGGTAAGAAAGCAATTCTAACTAGTTTGCTATATAAAATATTCTAGCTTTATACTGTTTGTTTCTATATTATTTAATTATTTAAAACACACATATCCTGTCCAATACCAAGGGTCTCAACAGCTTAAATGTATTTCCTACCCCACGAGGTTCACTTTCACTCAGCTTCAACAAAATGATTGTATGAGCTGCCCTGGTTACTTAAGTAAAAATGGTTGGAGTAATGACAATTCAGAAAAAGATGAAGAAGTTAAAAGGCAGATTATGCAGCCACTATCTCTGCTTATGTTTCCATACAGTAGCTGTACATTTTAGCCTACGCATGGTCTAATATGACTATTTTACTCAAAGGGAACTCCAGTTATTAGTAATGAGGATTAGTCAGTTTCAGTTATGAATAGTAACTAAATATAATTAATTGACCTCATTACTGAGAATTTTCAAAACCCTGATAAAGTAATTGTATGCCATTGCACTACTGAGTTAATAATAGTGAGTTATTTTTTGTTTACTGCCTGTTAACATTTCACAATATTGTACTACCATCTCAGAACCTAATAAGCTTTGTTGGCTTTATTTCCCTCCATGGGAACCCCCAGTTGCTCATTTGTTTTATTACACATCCAGGAAAGAATCTTGCTTTGTCAGGTTGGGTGATGAGAAGGAGCATCCTCACATATGCACAATGATTGGTTGCATCTGCAGCATAAGCGATTGAAGCTTTTTCCTGAGGTGCATCACAGAAGAATGGCTCTGAAGTGCCCAATGCAGGATTCAGAGCATAAATATCTTCCCAAGAGTATAACCGAAAACTACTAAATTAAGAATTCTGCAGCAGTACAGCACTCATTTTAGCTGGGCTCACAAAGAATACGCAAAACAGCTATCACTTGAAATTAACCTATATTAGCTGAATCTTATGTTAGAAGACTATAGTTGTTTCTGACATGTACATTCCTTTATAGAAGAAGCAGAAGACAACAATGAGCTGGATCAATTCCATAAAGAAAAATCACAACCTTTGCCATGAGTTTACTCTTGCTGAGCAGGGCTGTAAAGGACAGGGCATTTCGGAGGGGATTCTTTCATAGGGTCTTTCATAGGGATGATGACTTAATGAAACATAACAACAAGACGATATCAACAGTTTAAAACTGTACCATATGAAGTATTTTAAAATGCTCAGTTTAACTTACAATTGCCAAATTGTTTGATTTAGACTTATTGATCTCCCAGTGCACCTTCACATACTGTAGGTGTCCCTAGAAGAAATGCTGTGGTTCTCTCATTCTCATCCTTCAATCCTATGCGTGTGTTATTTTGTAATCTAATAACAAAAGGCAAAATTAGTGCATGTGGTTCTGAATGCAACATAGCTAAGTAAGTTTATTGAAGTTTATGGCAGGACCATATCAATCTACCCACTAATAGCCAATACCTCTTAACTGAGTTCTGCAATGACATTTATTAAAATCCTAAAGCTGGCCTTTCTAGATTACACAGAGTATTCCATCTCAAAATGTATGATTAGTTAGAATTGTATCCAGCACACAAGGGTTGAGAACAGATACATAGAAACAGAGCAAGTCAGAAGGTGCCTCCCAGGCCATCTAGTCTAGCCATACCAAGCAGAAGACTGTGGAAAAGGTCAGAATGACCTCAAGCTACTTCCACATGAAAAAATTCTGGTTCTGAATATCATTCTTTATTGGAAGATAACAGCAGAAGAGTCAATAAGGTACATGCTCATACTACATGAGGACAGCAAATATGGTGAGGTGGTTCATTTTGGAATGGGATTTGGAAAACTTGCATTCTAGTCCCCATGTGCCGTTGGACTAGATGACTTTGAAACAGTCACTAGTTCTCAGAGTAAACTACCTTGCATGCTTGTTGCTATTATAATAAACATGAACAGTCACAGGCCTTTAAACAATATTTCTTAATTTTCCATGTTAAGAAAGATTGATCAAATTTATCAGCAAAAATTAAAGACATGATCCCCAGATGAAGACATGTTCATGTCACTGCACCTATGAATGGACTCCTACTTCAGTCTCAGGGTATGTGTGTGTGTGGGAGGGTATCTAAAACCATGATCCTGCCTTGTTGCTACTGTGAAATCAGAAAATGTGATTCCAGGCAGGAGGAAAATGAACTAAATCAATCTAAGCAGGTTTAGCTCAGTTTTTTCATGATCACCATATCTTATTCCATGCCATTTCTTTATTTATTACACTTCTATACCACCCAATAAATTAAGTTCTCTGGCAAGTTTACAACATATGAAGGCATGCAGTGTGAAAATCTGGAGAAATCTGGGGACTTCTGTGTCATGTATGATCTGCCTTCTTCTTCCCACCAAAAAGAGGGAAAGAGCTCACGATCAACATCCTACTATTTTTCAATGACTCTCACATACATAGATTCATGCCTAGGTTTCATGCAACATTACTAAACCAACTGGTGTAGCTGAAAAAGGCACAGGGATAGCTGAAAGTGGTATGCAAAAATGGAAAACTAATAAGGCTGCAAGAGGTGGTAGAATAAAACCTGAAGTATTACAGTAGTGGCATTTTCAAAAACATTATCCAAAGAGTTCTCAAATAACAGAGCTTCACACAGAGAGAGAAAGAGCAGAGGGAGGGAGAGGGAAGGGGAGAAAAAGACTGAGAGACAAAAAGCAAATTTATTTAACTAAATCTTCTCATATTTATTCCTGTTTGGAAAAATGAAAATAAAGGTTCTAAAGTAGCAACAACAGGGCTACTTTACGATTCTTACCATAATTGCTTACTGAAAACAACAACAAGATGCCTTTTCTTATTAGTAGGTGTATTGAAACATATGCTAAGAAGTCTGTCCCATCCCCCACCCATCTTTTTTCTGGCATTATATGGGAAATGCCATGCCCTATTTAAAATGTATTCAACAATCGTATTAGAGCTGTTTTTCACTATTCCCTAGAAATTACTTTGTATTGATTTTTAACCCTCTTGCTTGAGGCGGGCTGATTCATATCATGCTAGCATGATTAAACTATTGTAAATTGCTCTATCGTTCCCATTTTATTCTATCACATTTTTTTCCTCTACTGATTTCAACAGATGTGGAAAACTTATCTGAAACAAAGAAATCTTCACTGATGAATTAAAGCCACTGAAGCCCAATGAAACTGGGCACAAATGCTTGCATGAAAACCTTCCAGGCCATCAGGACTTCTCACAACTGTAGTAACAGTTGGTTACAGCTTGGAGAATTGCTTCTGGTGACAGCAACAACACAAGTCAATGTGCTCCTGACAGAAGCTGCAAACTGGTCCCTTGTCAGTGCTGCTAACTTCTTTTTTCATGCTGGTTGCCTCTGGTCCCAGTGGGAAGTAGGCAAGTCATGTCTGCACATATGGCATCCATTTGGCTTTTGAAACGCTCAGTCAGGGCTGAGCTTCATGCTTCATGCTTGACAACTACGTTTGCCATTACACAAATCAACACAAAAAAACTTGTTCTTGAACAGAAGCAAAAATGTCAGAAGTGCTGTTTCAGCTTTTAGTAAGGTTTGAGATTGCCCTTTTCACCTTAGCGGAAACTAATATTAATGTATTGTCATTTAAAAAATATACAGTGCAGACTGCAAGATGATACTTTCCAGGTGGCTTACAAACATCAGTAAAAGACCAAGTCTTTCAAAAATGGTGACATTAAAACTGCAATAAATAGAATTGTGTAAAACTAGCTTTAGGGGAGATAATCAATGAGAAAGTCTGTGGAGGTTTGAGAGGACAGGAGAGGAGGGTGGGCAAGGGGAGATGAGGCAAGAAGTTTTTACCTTAGCTCAGGTAACCTTCTTGAGCTCAGGAGAGGGCATTCCACAGCTGAGATGTCACCCACTACTGTCAAATTTTGAGGGTACCAGGAAAAAACCCTTTACAGGAGATTTTGTCATGCAGGAAGAATGGCATGGAGATATTGGCAGGAAGTACATATGCATGAACCTTAGGAAGTTTATGATCCCAATTCATAAATATTATATATATATATATATATATATATATATATATGCATCTTTTGTTTTGGATTTAAAGGTGATATGTGACTACAGGTTGGGACTTGGGAGATCTGGGTTCTAGTCCTCACTCAGTCACAGAGCTCACTGGGTGACTTTGGGATCGTCACAAACTCGTACCCCAAGCTACCTCACAGGGCTCTTATTATGAGGATGAGAAGAGAGAGAGAATTATGAAAGTCTTGACTGCCTTGAAAGGAAAAAGGTGGGCTATAAATATAATCAATAAATATATAAGGAGAGAGACCCGATAGATGACAGAAAGCTTATGGATAAAGTAGGATAGCAACAGTCACAGCAGGTTGTCATCTTGCCAATATTTACTCATTTATTCTTCTTGTAAACTGCTAAATAGTTGAAACTTTCTGTCTTCAAAGATATACTGCTTCTGAGCGTGCAAGTTCTATCTAGTTATGATTCCTTCTAAGATTGATTTAGTTTTTCCCATGCTTCTGCTTATTTAGTTCAGAGCATGGAACCCATGTATAAAAGACAGGTTTCAGCAGATGCTCTGGTTTGTACATAAACAGCAGCAGCAATAAAATGCTTCGTGGAAAAAATAAAGGACAAGACTGAATTGTATGGAAAGGGTAATAAGGAGACAAGCAGTACTTATATAAATAGGGTGACCAGCAGTATGTGAATCAACCCAAAAGCAATTGATCCTAGCATTATTATTACCAGTTACTAATGTCTGCTGACTAAACCAGGGCTGAATGTCGAGCCAGGGCACACCCTACAGAGTGAAGAAACTGCCTGAGACCAGCAGGCAGTAGCTGAGGTGCAGAGCTGTGCACATTAAGCATATGCATGCATGCAGCTGTGTTGCCCTGACCCACAAGGCCAAGACTGTTCACCACCATGTTAAGCTAACCCATTTCTCCCAGTTCTCATGGAAAACATTGTTCCATATCAAGTGTAGAAGTATAATTCAACAGGCAGTAAAGTTTCTGCTTGAAGAAGTAGAGGTGGGTGGAACAGCTCTTCAACATGACAAAATGAATTTGCTCCAATTCTTTCCTTATTATGTTAATTTGACCATGCAGGAAATATCATTCTCCTCTATAGGATTTGGTCTTATCAACCAGTCTTTGAAGCTGTGTGCAGGGTTGGCCCAACAGATTCTCCTGTCTGATGTGAGTGTGACCTGCATTGCAGGAATACTTTTAAAACTTACATTTTACTTTTTTCAGAGGCAGGGCATGGCAATCACCAAAAACTCTTGCCCTTTCCTCTGCAACCTGCTTAATTTTTGCCCTTCTCCTTGTTTTATAACAATTTGACATGATGAAATTAGCAGGTTGTTGTTGCTGTTGTTAGTCACGAAGCTGTGTCTGACCCATTGCGACCCCACGGACAACATTTCTCCAGGCCTTCGTGTCCTCCACCATCCCCCGGAGTCCACTCAAGCTCACACCAACCGCCTCAGTGACTCCATCCAGCCACCTCATCCTCAGCCGTCCCCTTCTTTTGCCATCTATTGTTCCCAGTATTAGGCTCTTCTCCAGGGAGTCCTTCCTTCTCATTAGGTGGCCAAAGTATTTGAGTTTCATCTTCAGTATCTGGCCTTCTAAAGAGCAGTCAGGGTTGATCTCCTCTAGGACTGACCGGTTTGATTGCTCTGCGGTCCAAGGGACTCACAGGAGTCTTCTCCAGCACCACAACTCAAAGGCCTCAATCCTTCGGTGCTCAGCCTTCCTTATGGTCCAGCTTTCACAGCCATACATTGCAACTGAGAAAACCATAACCTTGACTATACGCACTTTTGTTGGCAGGGTGATGTCTTTGCTTCTTACTATGCTGTCTAGATTTGCCATAGCTTTCCTCCCCAGGAGCAAGCGTCTTTTAATTTCTTGGCTGCAGTCCCCATCTGCGGTGATCTTGGAGCCCAGGAAAATAAAATCTGTCACTACCTCCAACTCTTCCCCATCTATTTGCCAGGAAGTGAGAGGACCGGATGCCATGACCTTAGTTTTCTTAATGTTGAGTTTCAAGCCAAGTATTGCGCTCTCCTCCTTCACCCGCATCAAGAGGCTCTTTAGTTCCACTTCACTTTCTGCCATGAGAGTGGTATCATCTGCATATCTGAGGTTGTTGATATTTCTCCCAGCAATCTTGATTCCAACTGGTGATTCATCTAGCCCTGCCTTTCTCATGATGTGCTCTGAATATAAGTTAAATAGGCAAGGACACAGTGTACAGCCTTGCCAAACTCCTTTCTCAATTTTGAACCAATCAGTGGTTCCGTGTCCAGTTCTCACTGTTGCTTCTTGACCTGCATATAGGTTTCTCAAGAGACAAATAAGATGGTCAGGTACTCCCATCTCTTTAAGAGCCTAGCTTGTAGGATTTTGAGCATCACTTTGCTGGAGCCTAGCTTGTAGGATTTTGAGCATCACTTTGCTAGCATGTGAAATGAGTGCAATGGTGCGAGAGTTTGAACATTCTTTGGCATTGCCCTTCTTTGGGATCAGAATGTAAACTGACCTTTTCCAATCCTGTGGCCACTGTTGAGTTTTCCAAATTTGCTGGCATATTGAGTGTAGCACTTTAACTGCATCATCTTTCAGGATTTTGAATAGCTCAGCTGGAATACAGTCACCTCCACTAGCTTTGTTGTTGCTCAGACTTCCTAAGGCCCATTTGACTTCACATTCCAGGACGTCTGGCTCGAGGTCAGTGACCACCCCATCGTGGTTATCAGGGATGTTAAGCTCTTTCTTGTATAGTTCTTCTGTGTAATCTTGCCACCTCTTCTTAATCTCTTCTGCATCTGTCAGGTCCCTGCCATTTTGGTCCTTCATTATGCCCATCTTTGCATGAAATGTTCCCTTCATATCTCCAATTTTCTTGAAGAGATCTCTGGTCCTCCCTATTCTATTGTTTTCTTCTATTTCTTTGCACTGTTCATTTAGGAAGGCATTCTTATCTCTTCTAGCTGTTCTCTGTAATTCTGCATTCAATTGTTTGTATCTTTCTCTTTCTCCCTTGCCTTTTGCTTCCCTTCTTTCCTCAGCTATTTGTAAAGCTTCCTCAGCCAGCCATTTTGCTTTCTTGCATTTCTTTTTCTTTGGGATGGTTTTAGTTGCTGCCTCTTGTACAATGTTGCGAACCTCCATCCAAAGCTCTTCAGGCACTCTGTCTATCAGATCTAATTCCTTAAATCTATTTGTCATCTCTACTGTATATTCATTCGGGATATGATTTAGGTCATACCTCAGTGGCCTAGAGCTTTTCCCTACTTTCTTCAACTTAAGCCTAAATTTTGCAACCAGAAGCTCATGATCTGAGCCACAGTCAGCTCCTGTTCTAGTTTTTACTGACTGTATAGATCTTCTCCATCTTTGGCTGCAAAGCACATAGTCAATCTGATTTCTGTGTTGACCGTCTGGTGATGTCCATGTGTAGAGATGTCTCTTGGGTTGTTGGAAAAGAGTGTTTGCTATGACCATCGTATTCTCTTGACAAAATTCAACCAGCTTGTGCCCTGCTTCATTTTGTACTCCAAGCCCAAACTTGCCTGTTATTCCAGTTATCTTTTGGCTTCCTACTTTAGCATTCCAATCCCCCATGATGATAAGGACATCATTTTTTTGGAGTTAATTCTAGAAGGTGTTGTAGGTCTTCATAGAACTGGTCAACTTCAGCCTCTTCACAGCACCAGTGGTTGGGGCATCAACTTGGACTATTGTGATGTTGAATGGTTTGCCTTGGATTCGAACTGAGATTATTCTGTCATTTTGGAGATTGTATCCCAGTACTGCTTTTCCTACTCTTTTATTGACTGTGAAGGCTACTCCATTTCTTCTGAGGGATTCTTGCCCGCAGTAGTATACCTGATGAACTAAATTCACCCATGCCTGTCCATTTTAGTTCACTGATTCCTAAGATGTCGATGTTCAGTCTTTTCATCTCTTGTTTGACCACATCCAGCTTGCCTTGATTCATGGATCTGACATTCCAGGTTCCTATGGAGTATAGATCTTTGCAGCATCGGACTCTCCTTTCACCACCAGATACATCGGCAACTGAATGTCCTTTCGGCTTTGACCCAGTCGCTTCATTCTTTCTGGCGCTACTAGTAGTAGCCCTCCGCTCTTCCCCAGTAGCATATTGGACACCTTCTGACCTGAGGGGCTCATCTTCCGGTGTCATATCTTTTTGCCTTTTGGTACTGTCCATGGGGTTTTCATGGCAAAGATACTGGAGTGGGTTGCCATTACCTTCTCCAGTGGATCACGTTTTGTCAGAGCTCTCTGCTATGACCTGTCCATCTTGGGTGACCCTGCACGGCATAGTTCATAGCTTCATTGAGCTACACATGCCCCTTTGCCATGACAAGGCAGTGATCCATGAAGGAGAATTAGCAGGTTAATGTTTGCCTATTTTAAATCCTTTCATTCACAAAATATACTAGAGATAGAAATACCTTGTTCTTTCAAAATTCACTAAACCCAGTACATTCTCTCATCTCTGTGCTTAAAGAATTCATCTTTATGAAAGCCAACAAAGTGTACCTGATCAATATACCTCAAATCAATATACAGATGAGAATGCATTTGTCCCTCAGACCTTGCATTTTCCTAAAAGTTGCAATTAAATTATTGGCTTAAAAATTAAATATGATACATTTTGAGAAAGGGATGCATATTTTAAAAGAAAAGATGCATTCCAAAGTAGTATGTAAATGAAAAGTTTTATGTGGCCATAAAATTAATATAGAAATATGATAGAAAGTGAAAGTATTGCAGAATGAAATTTTACTAATCTATTCATCCCTTTCTCGAGCATATATACAAGCATTCCATAGCATTTCCAGAAACCTGAATTATAGAAGGGCCTTTGGATATTTAACCCAGTTTGCATAATAATTAATAATAATAATTATAATAATAATGAGGAGGAGGAGGAAGAGGTGGTGGTGGTGGAGAAGTTGAATTGGGAAGAACTGAGGGAAATGTATTTTAGGGGCCATATTAATATTGCCCCATGGAAGAAAACATCTTATGAAAGGACTTTCATGAATGAATCCTTATTGTGAACTGCTGTTGGTTTTACTACCATACTAACAGCATTTTGGAACATGCTGTGTGTCATGGATTTGTAAATGTCTAGAGCCAATAATCATTTTATCAAAATATGTTTATCTTTAAGTAATGCTGCCAAAGATACAAAAAATGAAGAACAACCAAAGGGTAGAATAGTGCAACGCACTTGTAACTGCTTGGTTTGCTGCCTTTCTCTACCATCTTGCCAATTAAGCAGAAATTAATTAGCCATCTATCAGACAGCAATATATGTGGTATGAAATTCCACAGATCTGTATATGCAAGACTTCTGGTCCTCCTCCTGCTATTATATATGTATTTACAGTGCTTATAAGTATATTGGGATTGGGTATCTGTATGGAAGAAAATAGCCAGACACCTCCTTTCCCTTTTGTCCAGAGATTACAGCAGCAATAAACTGGCAGGAAAGCCAGCTAAAATTGGCTGGCTGACTATTCTATCTGTATGACAGATACTTCCTATCTCCACTTTAGTAGCCAAAGAAAACTGATCAAAACACTTCTGCTTTGCAAAAAAACAGAACTGCATAAGCCTATATTTCAAGCCACAACACATAAACAAACACAATTTGGAACATAAGTCACACTGTATACTGTGAACAATTGATTCTGTTACCTGATCCATTGGAACCCAGGTAGGAAAGAAAGAAGGAAGGAAGGGCGGATGGACAGATGGAAGCAGTAGCACTGACAGTGATGTAGAATATAACCTTTCACTTGACACAATTCTGGAAGTATTTAAACCATCCATTCTGAAAGTCATTTCAAAAGAGGAAATGTTGGCCTTTGGACATTCAACATTTAAGTCATGTCCAAACTGACTACCTTGGAAATTGTAAGCTTTTTTTCATATATTTTGATAGTGCTTACTACACATGCTTACAGCATGGGGAATCGCTAAAAGTTCCTGGTAATTGGAAACTGCATCCAAATTTCCATACCATGGTTTTGTGTTGTTCTACATCTCCCTTTTGATTGTGTGGTGCTTGTCCCTGCTTTCAGATACAAAGGGCAGCTTGCTTGCTTGCTTATTTATTTATTATTATAAGCTCTTGCTTATATACCAACACTGTGGAACCTAGACAACTAAAACTTAGAATGCATACTAGGGTTATTTTGTTTTAGCAGACATTGATTAATTTTAATGAATTCATGTGGTTGAAGTTTGCAGTAACATTTATAGCCTAATATTTATATTTGGAAAAGGCTTCCCTAGCCAGGACATATCTGTGTAGTCCATACAGTATTCAGCCAGGGGAATTTGAAGCAGTGAGTTATATCCCTTCCCCTTGCCTCTCCTGTATGGCAGCTGACAGACCCTTTCTCAGGGGTGCACATTGATAGGGTCTGAAACTTGGAGTGTCAGTGGGTATGACTTCCCCCAGAATGGGAAAGCACAATGTGTCCATCTGGCACAATGAAGTAAGTTTGCTTGTATCAAAGAAACTGCTATTTCAAGAATGCAAAATATTAGAATCTTCCAAGGAATACTCTCAATGCATATGGAGCACTAAGCCAAACATTCCAGGGAGGAAGACACATCACTGGGATGAGTGTTCTCTGATGGGAGAGCATAAATTCAAACATCACTTTGCTGGTGCATGAAGTTTTGGAATTCTGAAAGACCCAGAGGCCACATCAGTTCATAGGGATGATTGATCAGCAACAGAAATGCACACTTTGCTGTTCAAAGAGAGCTGTTAAAGGCAAATTAGAATGCTTGTTCTGCATGGAAAATGCAACCTGGACTACACTTTTGTTTCTGGTTATGCATAAGTGGGACTGCAGGTGGCGCAGTGGTTTAAACTGCTGTGCTGCTGAGCTGGTTGATCAAAGTCGCTGGTTCAAATCTGTACAATGGGGTGAGTTACTGTTGCTCCGTCTCAGCTCCCGCCAACCTTGCAGTTCGAAAGCATGCAAATGCAAGTAGATAAAAAGGTACCACTTCGGCGGGCAGGTAACAGTGTTCTGTGCACTTCGGTGTTTAGTCATGCTGGCCACATGACCACGGAGACTGTCTGCGGACAAACGCTGGCTCCCTCGGCCAGGAAACAGAGATGAGCACTGCCCCCCAGAGTCAGGGGGCTTGACTGGACATAACATCAAGGGGAAACCTTTACCTTTTATGCGTAAGTGAACTCTGTAGATTTTCATAGAACCTGCAGAGTTTAAGGCCTCGTTTATATGACTGCCTTAGTCCAGGACAAACAATGTAGGCATGCATGCATTAAAAATATTTTGTGAAGCATAAGTATGCACCAGCAATCATCTGGTTGCAATTGTATCACACTTCTGAAAATGCAAACATTATTTTGAAGAAACAGGCAAAGAAGAAGGAGAAAGAGGAGAGAAAGAGAAATAATACAGAAGTTCATTAAGTAATTACGTTACTTAGCATTTTCCAGTTTTCCTAATGTTCATGAACTGGATATGAACTGTGGTAACATTGGGGTCCATTCATATAGAATATATTAGCATATGGGAATGACATATAAATACTGCTAGTAAAGAAAGAAGCTGGGGAGAGAAAGCCAGAACAAGCATCATTCATACCTTACATTACTTCCTGTCCTTTCTCTAAGGGCCTCAGGGTGATGTATAAAAATGGTCTTTACCCATTTGTCTACACAACAAAGTTGTGCTGTAAGTTAGACTGAGTGAAACGGCTACTCCAAGATTACCTATGAGCCATAACCAAGCAGAAATTCAAGCACACCCCTTTTCTGGTTCCTGACTCCTAGCAGAGCAGAGAAGAGCAGATCAGAACAAGCTGTCCCAGCTGGTCTAGGGCTTCTGGGATATAAGTCAGAATCTATCTATGATTCTGTGATTCTAATGCTCTGAATTGTAGGGATATTTCAGAAATTCACAATAGACTGAAATAAGTTCAAGTTTCTGATCCCAGAGATCAATTTTTCCGAAGATCACAGAAGCATGGAATCATGGAACAGTAGAGTTGGAAGGGGCCATGAAGGCCATTGAGTCCAACCCCTGCTGTTGCAGAACACTCATTTACACCATCCCACTCAGATGGCTGTCCAGTTTCATCTTGAATGTCTTAGTGTAGGAGAGCCCACCACCTCTCTATACAACTGGTTTCACTGTCACATAACTCTGACAGTGAGGAAGCTTTTCCTAACATCCAACCTGAATCTAGGTCCTTGCAAATTGAGTTGATTATTCCATGTCCTGCACTCTGGTATTACTGAGGAGAGATCTTGACCTTGCTCTTTGAGACAGCCATTGAGTTACTTATGGAAGGATATCATGCCCCCCGCCAGTCCTCTTCTCAAGGCTGAGCATGCCCAGTTCTCTCAGTTTCTCCTCACAGGGCAGTGCTTCCAAACCCTGGATGATTTAGTTGCCCTCTGGACCCTTTCTCATTTTTCTGTACCTTTCTGAAATCTTGGTACCCAGAACTGGACACAGTATTCCAGATTGGGTCTGACTAGTGAGGAGTATAGACGAACAACCACTGCTCATGATTTGAAAGTAATACTTCTGTCAATGCATCCCAAAATAGCATTTGCCTTTTTGCAGCTGCATCAGTGTTGGCTCATATTTATCCTGTTGTCTACAATAATTCCAAAGTATTTTTCTTTTTCAGTTCTGTTGAGCCACATAGTCCCCATCAATGCATTTAGTTTCTTTTTCCTAGGTGGAGAACTTGACACTTGCCCTATGAATCTCATTCTGTTGATGATCATGGCAGTGATTGATGATGATGATCCCATCCAAAACTGCATTTCCCCCATAGACTAAGTGTGAAAATATACATAGTAGGAGGATTTGCATATTTGAGTGTTTGTGGGGTTGCATGCATTTTCAGGAGTGAACATTTGTATAGCTGCAGTCATTTCAGGAAGGTATAGCGTATTAGTTGCAGCTTGGATTTTTTTCTGAGTAATTATGCATTTAGCTGGTTTGATCACACAGCAGAGCCAGAGAGAGATCATTATATTCATTTTATCAAATGAAAGAATACATGTATTATTGAGGACCGATAAACTGAAGCTCAATCCAGACAAGATGGAGGTCCTGTTGGTAGGCAGTTCAGGCTTTGGGGTAGGGGACCTGGACTTTGTCCTGAATGGGGTTGCACTCCCTCTTAGGGACAGGGTCCACAGCTTGGGAGTGCTCCTTAACCAAGAGCTGTCATTAGAAGCTTTGGCTGATTCATCACCTGGAGAACGATTGCCTTGTGACAGTGACACATGCACTGGTAACTTCCCGATTAGACTTCTGTAACGTGCTCAATGTGGGACTGCCCTTTAAGATGGTCCAGATACTTTAGATGGTGCAAAATAGAGCTGCCAGGTTGCTGACGGGGGTTCTCTTATAACCCCAGTCCTCCGTCAGCTGCACTGGCTACCCACTGAAGTCTGGGCCCAATTCAAGGTGCTGGTTATCACCTATAAAGCCCTTAAAGGCTTGGGACCTGGTTATCTAAAGGAACGTTTGCATCCATACCTGCCCTCCCACCCCTTGAGATCAGTGGCAGAGGCCCTTCTCTGGGAACCCTCCGTGAAAGATATTAGGAGGGTGAGTACCCAGAGGAGGGCCTTCTCTGCAGTGGCACCCTACTTATGGAATGCACTCCCCAGAGAGGTCCGCCTGGCACCGTCGTTATTTGTTTTTTGGCACCAGGCCAAGACCTTTTTATTTAAACGTTATTTTAATTGTTGAATTTATTTATTGATTTTATATTTATGCCGGGATGTTTCCAGTTTTTTATGTATTTGTATAAATATTTATTTGTATTGGAAGCTACCCTGAGGCTTTTGTGAATAGGGTGGCATATAAGTATTCCAAATAGATAGATAGATAGATAGATAGATAGATAGATAGATAGATAAATGTATAGGGATAAGAACATATGCAATTTAAATTTCTGTATCTTCTTTAACACATACTGAATACTACTCTTTCCTCAGATATATTATACTTTTGTCCAGTATAACATACTTGGTATAGCTTTGATGGCTTTGTCCTCCTATCTCCCTTTATATAGACAATTTTGTAACATTACCTAAAAATCTCACCAGGAGACCAAGAACAATCCTTTTCCAATTTTGCTCCAAATGTTTCTAGACATTCCTTCTTAGGCAGAACTGAAAAAAAAAGTTTCTCTTCATCCTAGAAGAAAGATCTTTGAACTAAAGCTCCACAGAACAGGATTGCCACCTGCTATGGAAACTCAGTAGATGTGAAAAGGGAGCAGAATAAGAAGAATGGCTGCAAAGCACAACATGGCTGCAAATAATGATGAATCTGAAAGACTTCTGATTTCAAAAATAAGAACAACTCTGCAGGGAACAATCATACAATAAAATAGCTGTCCCTTCAAAAGCGAATGCAAACTGAATTTCAAACATGATAAAAATAGCACTGTATTTTTGACTTTTTGATTGGGTGGGGGCAGGTAATAACCATCAGGAAATCATAAGGCCATGAAAGGATGCACAGAAGCATGGATAATAATAAAAAATGTGAGGGAGAAATGTTTATGCTTGCTCTTTCTTCTCTTTCACATTGTCCTTTTTATTGTTCTTGTGTCAAAACTGTTCTTTCCTGGGACCTTTTCAGCTAAGTATCATTTGGTCTTTCCACCGTAATAAGTTATATTCAAAGCACTCTATGGACATGTGTGCATTTAGTGCATCTCAACAGGAACATTTTAAATTATCTATCTTGCCCACCCTATTTAAGCACCATTTAGCCTGCTTATCCCCACACAAGTGCAAGGTCATGTCACAGACCATGGATGCATGGAGGGAAAAGACCTATACACATGTGAGTGTAGGGCTGTCTGTTCCAGACATTTATGTTATTCATGTGAGTGCCTAGGAAACATGCCACATGTGACATGGGCCAGGGCTACACAGCATAGCCATGTCCCCACTTATATATGGAGAGTGAGTGGCTTCTATAAGGCATGACTACGATACGTATCTGTCTATGCATCCATCTGCTGAAGATTATGATTACACAGAAAGATAAAGCAGGAAGTATGACCTTGAAACTTCTGTATCCACAGGGACAGTTTTCACCTAAAACCTTTGTTGTTGTTGTTGTTAGTCACGAAGTCGTGTCAGACCCATCACGACCCCATGGACAACTTTCCTCCAGGCCTTCCTGTCCTCCACCATCCCCCAGAGTCCACTCACGCTCACACCAACTGCCTCTGTGACTCCATCCAGCCACCTCATCCTCTGCCGTCCCCTTCTTCTTTTGCCATCTATTGTTACCAGCATTAGACTCTAGTGTGTAATAAGATGAACAGTTTTGTTTATCACTCATGAGATGAAATCCAATTACTGTTGTTTTTTTTTAATATGATGTTCTGCTAGTGAGTAACTACAGCATATCTTTAGTGAAACTTGAGACAAAGGGGAAACAGTTTTCTCAAGGGAAATAGTACACAGGCACACGCAGAAGCACAAAAGAATTCAAAGCCAAAACTGTATCCTCTTGTGAGCACACAAAGTACCTTGGCAAGAGGGCTTTTCCATTGACTCAGAAGTCCTCCACAGGTAAACAACGCCTTGTAATTTCATGTAATTTAATGTAATGCTCCTATTGGGATAATGTTCATACTCTGAAGAGACATTTTCTTGCTCATTTGCCTTAACAATTCATATGATGTGTGTGAGAGCCAGACTATTTAATTTCTGATGACATAGGTTGGAACTACCTGTTGAGTTTCATTTTCTCTTTGTAATAACTTACTTCTGCACCATTACAAAGTATGGCCAATGACATGAGCTGAGGACTGGAAAGCAAAGTACCATTAGGTCAGAATATGGGTAAGTTAAACCGAAAGTTACTTACTATTTGTTTCCAGCATCTACAAGCCATATCTCCCTGCTTCTGGACAGGGAGGTTTTATTTATCATGGTAAAAAACCATTGACACATATATCATCAATGAATTCATCAAATTCCTTGATATGGGGCTGACATGAAAACATTTGTCATGGAGTACAACCTTAAACAGATTTAAAGTATCTGCACCCGCACGTCTGTAAGCCATCATCAATTAGTTCTGTTTCGTCTGCAATGCCTTCATCTAGAGTTTAATGAAAAACAGGAGCTGGCTTTGTATTGTCAGATATTGAACTGTTTAATGGACCATACCACTTCAGACCACAGATTAAGGTATAAAAGGGTATCACCTTTTTAGAAAGGACAGGAAGGGAAAGAGAGGTGGAGGCATGACTTTATATGTCAGGGAAGGGATAGGATGCAGTGAGATACAATGCAGCACAGATGGGGATTCGGTAGAGGAAGTCTGGGTGAAACTTAGGGGTTTTGACAGGGAAAGAGATCTGACAGTGGGGGTATGTTATCACCCTCCAGGTCAACTTGAGACCCTGGATGATGTCTTGACAGGCCAGATTCTAAGGATATCTCGGGGGAGAGACACAGCAATTATGGGAGATTTCAATCTCCTGGATATTAGTTAGGAGACTCACTTGGTGGTGAAAGCCAGGTCACATCGCTTCCTAGAAGCTATAGAGGGAGGGTTTTTCACAAAGAGGGTCTGAGAGGCGACGAGGGGGAGAAACATCCTTGACTTGGTCTTGACCAATAGGGAGGAGCTGATAGATGAAGTAAAGATTAGGGGAGCTCTGGATGCGAGTGATCACTCCATCCTTTGCTTTGAGATCAGGGGACTGGGGACGTGCAGCAGGGCAAGCACTAGAAGCTGGGACTTCAAGAGGGCCAACTTTGGACAACTGAAGGCCAGACCGGGCAAAGTCTCCTGGGATAGGTTACTGGAAGGTAAGCGAGTTGAGGACGGATGGATAGCACTCAAAAGGGAGGTTTTGGAGACGCAAGCCTTGATGATACCCCTAGTCAGTAAGGTGGGGAGGTGGAGGAGAATGCCGCCATGGATGCGAAAGGAGGTGGTTAGAGGGATTAGACGAAAGAGGAACTTCTGTAGGAAATGGGTACTGAGGGAAATAGACAAAAGGGTATACCGGGAGGAGGAGGCCAGTTGCAGAAGGATTCTTCACAAGGCTGATTATGAGCTGAGACTTGCCAAGAATATCAAGAGCAACAAAAAGGGCTTCTTTCAGCATGTAAATAGGAAAAGGAAGGGAAGACAAGTGGTGGGACCACTAAATAAGGAGGAAGGAGATCCAGTGACTGATATGAGGGAACAGACACATACGCCAAATGACTATTTTGCCTCTGTGTTCTCCCCAAAGCAGGACGGGGGATATCCACATAGGAGATTAGATGAGGGTGGGGATTTAGGGGCACAGATTAGAGTCACCCCCCTTGAAGTCGAGGGGCTCATCAGGCCATTGGACATTACAAAGACGCCAGGCCCTGACGGGTTACACCCGAGAGTACTTAGAGAGTTGGAAGTGGTACTCTCACACCCACTGGCCTCCACTTTTGAGACCTCGTGGAGAACAGGTGCAGTTCCAGAGGACTGGAGGGTGGCATTGGTGGTCCCAAGTTTCAAAAAGGGTAGTAGGAAGGGCATGGGGAATTATAACCGGTTAGCCTTACGTCCATTGTAGGAAAAACAATGGAAAGGCTCATAATAGAGAGAGATCTCTCCTTCATGGATCACTGCCTTGTCATGGCGAAGGGGCTTGTGTAGCTCAATGAAGCTATGAGCTATGCTGTGCAGAGTCACCCAAGATTGACAGGTCATAGCAGATTGCTCTGACAAAATGTGATCCACTGGAGAAGGAAATGGCAACCCACTCCAGTATCTTTGCCATGAAAACCCCATGGACAGTACCAAAAGGCAAAAAGATATGACACTGGAAGATGAGCCCCTCAGGTCAGAAGGTGTCCAATATGCTACTGGGGAAGAGTGGAGGGCTACTACTAGTAGCGCCAGAAAGAATGAAGTGACTGGGTCAAAGCCGAAAGGACACTCAGTTGCAGATGTATCTGGAGGTGAAAGGAAAGTCTGATGCTGCAAAGATCTATACTCCATAGGAACCTGGAATGTAAGATCCATGAATCAAGGCAAGCTGGATGTGGTCAAACAAGAGATGACAAGACTGAACAGCGACATCTTAGGAATCAGTAAACTAAAATGGACAGGCATGGGTGAATTTAGTTCAGATGACCATCAGGTATACTACTGTGGGCAAGAATCCCTCAGAAGAAATGGAGTAGCCTTCATAGTCAATAAAAGAGTAGGAAAAGCAGTACTGGGATACAATCTCCAAAATGACAGAATGCTCTCAGTTCGAAACCAAGGCAAACCATTCAACATTACAATAGTCCAAGTCTATGCCCCAACCACTGGTGCTGAAGAGGCTGAAGTTGACCAGTTCTATGAAGGCCTACAACACCTTCTAGAATTAACTCCAAAAAATGATGTCCTTATTATCATAGGGGATTGGAGTACTAAAGTAGGAAGCCAAAAGATAACTGGCATAACAGGCAAGTTTGGCCTTGGAGTACAAAATGAAGCAAGGCACAAGTTGGTAGAATTTTGTCAAGAGAATACGATAGTCATAGCAAATACTCTTTTCCAACAACCCAAGAGACGACTCTACACATGGACATCACCAGACGGTCAACACAGAAATCAGATTGACTATGTGCTCTGCAGCCAAAGATGGAGATGCTCTATACAGTCAGTAAAAACTAGAACAGGAGTTGACTGTGGCTCAGATCATGAGCTTTTGGTGGCAAAATTTAGGCTTAAGTTGAAGAAAGTAGGGAAAAGCACTCCCGGATGAATATACAGTAAATGTGACAAATAGATTTAAGGAATTAGATCTGATAGACAGAGTACCTGAAGAACTGTGGCAAGGGGCTTGTGGCAAGGGGCGGCCTATAAATTTCCAAACAAACAAACAAATAAATAAATAAACTATGGACGGAGGTTCGCAACATTGTACAAGAGGCAGCAACTAAAACCATCCCAAAGAAAAAGAAAGGCAAGAAAGCTGTCTGAGGAAGCTTTACAAATAGCTGAGGAAAGAAGGGAAGCAAAAGGCAAGGGAGAAAGAGAAAGATACAAACAATTGAATGCAGAATTCCCGAGAACAGCTAGAAGAGATAAGAATGCCTTCTTAAATGAACAGTGCAAAGAAATAGAAGAAAACAATAGAATAGGAAGGACCAGAGATCTCTTCAAGAAAATTAGATATATGAAGGGAACATTTCATGCAACGATGGGCGTAATAAAGGACCAAAATGGCAGGGACCTAACAAAGGCAGCAGAGATTAAGAAGAGGTGGCAAGATTACACAGAAGAACTATACAAGAAAGAGCTTAACATCCCTTTTAACCACAATGGGGTGGTCACTGACCACAAGCCAGACATCCTGGAATGTGAAGTCAAATGGGCCTTAGGAAGTCTGAGCAACAACAAAGCTAGTGGAGGTGACAGTATTCCAGCTGAGCTATTCAAAATCCTGAAAGATGATGCAGTTAAAGTGCTACACTCAATATGCCAGCAAATTTGGAAAACTCAACAGTGGTCACAGGATCGGAAAAGGTCAGTTTACATTCCGATCCAAAAGAAGGGCAATGCCAAAGAATGTTCAAATTCTCGCACCATTGCACTCATTTCACATGCTAGCAAAGTGATGCACAAAATCCTACAAGCTAGGCTCCAGCAGTACGTGGACTGAGAACTACCAGAAGTACAGGCAGGATTGCGAAGAGGGAGAGGAACTAGAGATCACATTGCCAACATACGCTGGATCATGAAGAAAGCTAGGGAGTTCCAGAAAAACATCTGCTTCTGCTTCATTGACTACGCTAAAGCCTTTGATTGTGTGGATCACAACAAATTGTGGCAAGATCTTAAAGAGATGGGAGTACCAGACCATCTTATTTGTCTCTTGAGAAACCTATATGCAGGTCAAGAAGCAACACTGAGAACTGGACACGGAACCACTGATTGGTTCAAAATTGAGAAAGGAGTTCGGCAAGGCTGTATACTGTTGCCCTCCCTATTTAACTTATATGCAGAGCACATCATGAGAAAGGCAGGGCTAGATGAATCACCAGTTGGAATCAAGATTGCTGGGAGAAATATCAACAACCTCAGATATGCAGATGATACCACTCTCATGGCAGAAAGTGAAGAGGAACTAAAGAGCCTCTTGATGCGGGTGAAGGAGGAGAGCGCAAAACTTGGCTTGAAACTCAACATTAAGAAAACTAAGGTCATGGCATCCTGTCCTCTCACTTCCTGGCAAATAGATGGGGAAGAAATGGAGGTAGTGGCTGATTTTATTTTCCTGGGCTCCAAGATCACCGCAGACGGGGACTGCAGCCAAGAAATTAAAAGACACTTGCTCCTGGGGAGGAAAGCTATGGCAAATCTAGATAACATACTAAAAAGCAGAGACATCACCCTGCCAACAAAAGTGCTTATATTCAAGGCTATGGTTTTCCCAGTTGCAATGTATGGCTGTGAAAGCTGGACCATAAGGAAGGTCGAGCGCAAAAGGATTGAGGCCTTTGAGTTGTGGTGCTGGAGAAGACTCCTGCGAGTCCCTTGGACCGCAGGGCAATCAAACTGGTCAGTCCTAGCGGAGATCAACCCTGACTGCTCTTTAGAAGGCCAGATACTGAAGATGAAACTCAAATACTTTGGCCAACTAATGAGAAGGAAGGACTCCCTAGAGAAGAGTCTAATGCTGGGAACAATAGATGGCAAAAGAAGAAGGGGACGGCTGAGGATGAGGTGGCTGGATGGAGTCACTGAGGCGGTTGGTGTGAGCTTGAGTGGACTCCGGGGGATGGTGGAGGACAGGAGGGCCTGGAGGAATGTTGTCCATGGGGTCGCGATGTGTCGGACACAACTTCGCGACTAACAACAACAACAACAAGAGAGAGATCTAGTGATGCTAGATAGGGAAGGGAGGCTGACAGCCACACAACATGGCTTCCGCAAAAACAGGTCCTGCCAGACAAACCTTGCAGAATTCCATGACAAGGTTTCAAGATGGCTGGATGGAGGGGATGCAGTGGATTTGGTTTTCCTGGATTTCAGGAAGGCCTTTGACAAAGTGCCCCATGATATCCTGGTGGAGAAACTGAGGAGTTTTGCGATGCACCAAAGCACTGTCTGGTGGATTAGGGCATGGTTGACTGACCAAATGCAGAAGGTAACCATTAGTGGGGAATCATCGGGATGGTGGCCAGTGACAAGCAGGGTCCCCCAGGACTCTGTCCTGGGGCCGATCCTGTTTAATCTTTTCATTAATGACATGGAAGAAGGGGTGAACAGTCTGCTGATCAAATTCGCAGATGACACTAAAACTAAAACTGGAGCAGTGGCCACAACTGAGGAGTAGGTACTCCAGATCGAAAAGGATCTGGACAGACTATGGAAGTGGGCAGAAGACAACACGATGGCATTCAATGTGGATAAGTGCAAGGTCTTGCACTTGGGGCATAGGAATAGCTGTCATAAGTACAGGTTAGGTGACAAGTGGCTGGAGAACAGCACTTGTGAAAGGGACCTCGAGGTACTGGTTGACTGCAGGCTAAACATGAGTCAGCAGTGTGATGCAGTGGTCAAGAGGGCGAATGCCACCCTTGGTTGCATAGCCAGAAGTGTGGCTTCTAGATCAAAAGAGGTATTACTACCACTCTACACGACTCTGGTGCGTCCTCAACTGGAGTATTGTGTTCAGTTTTGGGCCCTTCATTACAGAAAGGATATAGCCAGGTTAGAGTCAGTGCAGCGTAGGGCCACAAGGATGGTTGCTGGTTTGCAGGGGATGGGGTATGAGGCGAGACTGAGGGAACTGGGTCTCTTCAGCTTGGAGAAGAGGAGACTCAGAGGGGATATGTTGGCGACATACAGGTATGTGAGGGTGTGTCACTTGCAGATGGATAGAGACCTGTTCTCCCCTGCAGAGGAAGGCAGGACGCTCCAATGGAGCAAAGCTCAGGGAACCCAGGTTCCATTTGGATGCCAGGAAGCACTTGACCATGACACAACCTCATTTCCACCATCTTGGTTTCATACAACATAGAAACATTGAAAAACGGGAGTCAGAAGGGGTCTCTTGGGCCATCCATGACCTCCCTTGGTAGCCCAATCCATATCGTAGGTGTCCTAATGGCTAGGAGGTACTTCTTGACATCCAACTTGAAGCCTGGTTTCTTGAGCTTGCCCCACTGGAACCCATCCTGCTGTCCACTTCAGGGAACAACATGTCACAGCCCTGCTTCACATGACATCCCCTTACATACCTAGAAGTCACTAAAAGATTCTCCTCAGAGTCTCTTCTCCAAGCTCAAAAGACCCAGTTCCCTCAATCTCTCTTCATATGTCATCCCTCCCAACACAGCTACCATTCTTGTGACCCTGCAATGAACTGATTCTAACCTAGCTATGTTTTTCCTATAATGTACAACCCAGAACTGGACACAGTCCTCCAGTTGTGGGTGCACCAGAGTCATGTAGAATGGTATCAACACCTCCTAGAACTGGAAGCCATTATTTTGGCTATCCATCCAAGGGTGGCATTTGCCTTTTTAACTGCCATGCCTCACTGCTGGCTCATGTTCAACCTTCTCTTGACAAGTATCCTGAAAGCACCTTTCTCAGGTGCTGCTTTCCACCTTGCACTTATCCACATTGAATGCCATCCTGTGGTCTCCTGTCCACTTCCCACAGCCTGCCCAGATCCTTCTGGATCACCTGCTCCTTAGTTGTGGTCACTGCTCCCACTTTGGTATCATCCACAAATTAAGTCAGCAAACTGGTTATCTCCTCTTCTATGTCATTGATAAAAAGGTTGAACAGAAAAGATTCCACAACTGAGCCCTGGGGGACTGCACTTGTCACTGGCTGCCATCCTCATGAATCTCCACTGATAGCCACCCTCTGCTTGTGGTCTGTCAACCTTGCCCAAATCCATTTGGGATCAGTCTTTCCCAAAACTCAACAATATCTTGACCAGAATATCATGCAGCACTTTGTCAAAGACCATGCTGAGGTCCAGATAAACCACATCCTCAAGACCTTATCATAGAATTCCATAATGTTCGTCTGGCAGGATCTGTTTTTATGGAATCCATGCTGTGTGGCTACCAACCTCCCATCCCTATCTAGGGTTACTAGATCTCTCACTATTATGAGCCTTTCCATTGTGTTTCCTAGAATGGACATAAGGCTAGCTGCCCTGTAATTCCTCATATCCCTTCTTCAACCCTTTCGCAATATATTAAAGGCTGGTCGGGGGCAGGAGGTGGGGCTTTAGAAAGCAAGAAATTCTAAACCTGGAGGATCACTAAGTTCATTTAGGATGAGTGTTGAGAGTTATTTCCTAAATGCAATTAACGATGGTTAAGAAGTGATTTTGAGAGAGGGGCAGTCTGTTACATTAATTCCCATGTACAGTTTGATTTGATGTTCTAGCTTTGATGTCCTTCCAGATTCATAGTCTTTGGTGATGCTACAGGGAGACAAGATGAATACCTATCAGGATACTTTTGCTTTGATGATCCTTCCTGAAAATTCAGGGGCTGGATTAGTTTGTTTGTATCTAGATGATCTTTAGGCTGCTTTGTTTAAAGACAAGAAACAATTGGAAGTGTGGCTTTTGTTACACTCATTGAAAGGACGCGTCCTGCTGCACACATTTAATCTCATGATCAAGATGATGATGATGATGATGATGATGATGATGATGATGATGATGATTCAAGGAAAGCGTGCATGCGGCTGCATGATAGAAAGCATAAGTGGTGTGGCTGCATGATAGAAAGCATAAGTGGTGTGTTCATGCATATTATGCATGCCATGGACCAGGATTGGCCAGGAAGAGAAATAGTCCTGCCAAACATTGTGCCATACAAGCATATAGATGCACCTTTCATTGTTATTGCTTTTTTACACTGCTCCAATGTTTGTATTTCACAGTCCCTATTGGTAAATGTGACTTGATAATTGTATTTTCTGAGTTCTTGCACTCTAGTGTCTGAGAGTCAGCCAATGTTCATATTTGCTTGAAAGATAGGGAGAAGAGGGAGAGAGATGAGATTGCTTATTAGGCCTCTGACACTAGAATAAGAAAAGTGGGAGATGTGGCAGAAGGAAACACAACAGCAGTAAGAAAAGTTGGAGATATGTAGAATCTCAAAGTATGTCAACTATTTGATGGGCCTTTCTTGTAAGGCTTTAAATGTTAATGTGTACCAGCAGGAGAAAAATGTCTAAAACAGAACAACAGCTTCAAAGAACACAATCTGCCTATCACCAGCCCCCTGTGCTTAGCATTGAAAGCCCACATTGCAGAGCCCAGCACAATGAAAAGGAAAGAAATTATTCATTAACGTTTTGCATGCCTCTACCTGTACTGACTGCAGGTGGCGCAGTGGTTTAAACCGCTGTGCTGCTGGGCTGGTAGATTTAAAGGTCGCTGGTTTCAATCTGCACAACGGGGTGAGTTCTCGTTGCTCTGTCCCAGTTCCTGCCAACCTTGCAGTTCGAAAGCATGCAAGCTGCCTTGAGCCCTTTGTAGGAAAAAGGCAGGCTATAAATTGATAAATAAATAAAAATGCAAGTAGATGAAAAGGGACCACTTCGGTGTTTAGTCATGCCGGCCACATGACCACAGAGACTGCGGACAAATGCTGGTTTCCCTCGGCTAGGAAACGAAGATGAGCGCCGCCCCCTAGAGTCAGGCATGACTGGACTTAATGCCAAGGGGAAACCTTTACCTTTACCTGTTCTGAACAGGTTTTATACAGGGGACGGATAGCATGATCCATGATTTTGTGAGATGGAGCAATGTATTACAGAGAGGGATATGAAAACCACCATTTTACAGTTCATCAAAACCTGGCCCTTGGCAGGCAGAAACACCTTGCAGGGAGAGGTTAGCAGAGCAGGCAGCATTTCAACTTTCCCCTGCTGGGGAACTATCCCCATCTGACACAGAATGGAGCAATTCTGTTGGAGAAGGAGCCAGACTCGGTGAGATATGAACATCTCTACAGGCCACCTGACAACTCTCTGGGGAGCTCTTTTCATAGAATCACAGAACAGTAGAGTTGGAAGGGGTCATGAAGGCCATCGAGTCCATCCCTCTGCTGTTGTAGGACACTGTATTACACCATCCCACTCAGAGGGCTGATCAGTTTCTTTTTGAATGTCTCTAGCATGGGATAGCCACCACCTCTCTAGGCAGCTGGTTCTACTGTTGTATTGCTCTGACTGTGAGAAAGCTTTTCCTGATGTCCAGCCTGAATCTGGGTTGTCACAACTTATTTATTTATTTATTTATTTATTTAAAGTTTTTATATGCTGTCCCCATTGCTACACAGCCTTGGGATGGCTCACAATAACTTGAATTGATTATTCTGTGTCCTATATTCTGGCATTAGCAAGAAGAGATCTTGACCTTCCTCTTTGTGACAGCCTTTGAGGTACTTCTGAGGGATATCATGTCCCCACTCAGTCTTCTCTTCTCAAGGCTGAATATGCCCAGTTCCTTCAGTCTCTCCCATAGGGCAGTGTTTCCAAACTGTGGATCTTTTTTGTCACCCTCTGCTGTACCCTTTCTAATTTACCTGCTTCTGTCTTAAACCTTGGTCCCCAGAACTGGACACATTATTCCAGGTGAGGTCTGACTAGTGAGGAGTATAGAGGAACAACCACTTCTTGTGATTTGGAAGTAATACTTCTGTTAATGCATCCCAAAATAGCATTTGCCCTTTTTGCAGCTGCATCACATTGTTGCCTCATATTTAGCCTTTTGTCCACAATTACTCTGAGATCTTTTTCTTTTTCAGTTCTATTGAAAAAAAACCATATTTCCCATCTTGTATTGATGCATTTGGTTTCTTTTTCCTAGATGAAGGACTTGGTACTTGTCCTTATTGAATCTCATTCTGTTGCTTTCAGCCCAGTGTTCAACTTTATCAAGATCACTCTGGAGCTTCATTCTGTCTTGTAGGGTGTTTGCTATTCCACCCAGTTTCATATTGTCTGCAAATCTGATTATCTTTCCTTGTACTTCCTCATCTAAATCATTAATAAAAATGTTGAAGAGCCCTGAACCCAGGACTCTGTAGATCAGTCTTTATGAAGGATCATGCTGCATCATTCTCCTCCATGTTTGCTCCCTGAATTTCTGAATAAAAGCAGCATTGGTTTTATTACAATTAGCATTACTATTATTGCATTTTTATACTGCCCTGTAACCCATTGGGCTTTCTAGAAGGTTTACAAATTCAATTACAAAATACACAATAGCAAACCATACACCAAAATCAAAAAATGCAGAATACAGCAATATAAAAGTTACACTAAAATAACCTCAATAGGCTCACAATAACCCTGGAAGGAAACCTAATGCCTGAACCAACACCAAACCAGTGCTAAATGGGTGCCAAATGTGTGATGCCCTTTGGCAGCCACCCTATGCTCCAGCTAGCTATGAAGATATGGCTGGCACAGGCTCTGCCTCATTTCTGCATCCAGTCAACTGACACAGGTGTGATGACTGGTCCCTTTTCTTCCTCTCCCTGGCACCATCACTCTTACCACTTGTGTTGGGATGCCCATGGTGACAGGCGGTGGGAGCAGGCAGAAGCTGTGCTTCTCCATGGTGGGTGCAGTGGCAGCGGCAACAGCAAGCAGGTGCAGATGTTCCAAAACAGATTTGATACGATCTTTGGCTGCTAATGTTTCTAGCAAAGCTATTCCTCCTAAACCTTGCTTATGACTAACATGACTATAGGTAAATAGATACCTTACAAATTTCCTAGCAAAATTCATTTTGGATTGTGCATTCTCCCAAACTATACTACACTGCAAACAGAAGCCTGGATCCAGGTTCTGCCTTCCACAAAAAGGACCTTCTTCAGATGAAAGGCCTTCTTCAAGAAATGTCCCTCTGCCTGATTTAGGAGTGCTTCTCCCACCACATCAAAGCTCAACCAAACTGGCAGGAGTTCCTAACTCTTTGCATAGTTTTTAATAACAACAACAACAACAACAACAACTATTATTATTATTATTATTATTATTATTATTATTATTAGGGTGTGCTGGAGTGGAGGGAATGGCATGGGATGGAAGGGTGGTCTTGTCTATCTCTGTCCACCCAGTTTCTCAGCATAAACCTGATCCAAACTTTCATATTTGCAGATTCATGAATCCACTTTGAATTTTACTTAGAAGGACTTGATTTGGGTGGGATTATACTGTTGGTCAGTTATCACCTGTTTGCCCAAAACAGGATTCCTCTCAGACAAATGTGTGAACTTTTTATATTGAATACCCTTGAGTTGAGTGTGCGTGGTTATTGGGTGATATTATCATGTCCCTCCAGCCGCTGCAATGATTCATCTATGGCTCATTCATGCACATCTATCATCACTTTATACTGCAGTCAAATAATGAAAGTGCTTGTGTAAACCAGCCCCTGGGAACTGTCCTCTTACTGCTGCTGTTGTGAGGCACACCCTTTATCTGACAATACTCATATTACTTTGAGACAGGGAGAGTCAAGTAAAACACCTTCAACAAAATCAGTCTGACTTCTCATTGAAAGCTGCAGGCCAGGTCCTGGTGGTGCATCAAACAGCAACAAGAAACAGCTTCTTCTGTTGAGGTGTTCCACTTTCTTTCCTATGCGGTGCGACAGAGGAGTTTGACAACCTGTTAACAATGTCTTGCTTAACCGGGCATTGTGTGCATGTGCACCCAAGCAAAAACACACATTTCATTGCAGACCTTCTTTCTTTACTGTGGTTCCCTTTAATATTATTGTTACTTATTTTAGTGTTGTTTAATGAATTCTACATTGCCACCTTGTGATGTCAATAAATGGAGTTACCCTGAAAAGTTTTGGCAGGACATCTTAATGGCTTCTACCTAGTCTGGAACATGTGACATGCAGTTACATTTGAAGTTCTCCTTGCCCACAGCTCTTCCTAAGGTGTAGATGATGTTTTCACTGTACTGTGGCCACCATTTACACGTTAAGGAGGGCTTGCAAAACAGCTTTGCACATCATCCCAGAGACATTCTGAGTCTCTAACATCTCTAGAGCTTGGTGAAGACTTTATGGCTCAGGTAGAATTGGATAGAACCTTTAGTTAGATTTGTCTGAAATATTGGCAAACGGTCAAATACTTTCCATCATCATGCCCAATGGCCAGTGTGTGTGTGTGTGTGTGTGTGTGTGTGTGTGTGTGTGTTAACTTGGCAAAAGTAGCATCAATAGTGCATTTTTAATACCAAATTTGTGTATGCTCATGCCTATCAGTTTGGCAATGAAATGAAGACACCTTAAGGAGACAAGATAATGATCTGTGTTTATTTACAGGTAGGGAAGGGATTCAGAAATAATGGAGGTTTTGAATTAAAAGGAAAAGAGACATAACTGGACACAAAAAACAGTACTCTGCCCCATCTTTAAGCAAAAAGTCAAGCCTCTTTTACTGCTTGAATAACCATATTATTGTTGATTTATGATACAGAATGGAATACAAATAAGACAAAATCCTAATACAAGGTGAACAACCTGCAGTCCTATGGCCATCATGTTATGCAGCCTTCAGCCTAATTTCAAAACCTATTTGTGGTGATCCTTTCCTTTCCTGGTAAGTTGCTGTATAGGAAAGAGAGAAAGACAGAAAAGGGGTGTCCCACTAACTTTTTGCTATGTGTCTACCTATCACTAACATACCCATGTATTATCCATGGGGAAATACAGACTTAGCAGAAAAAGTCTGCCAATATCTGTCTTAATATACAATTCAGTTGTTGAGTAGGAAAGTCTGAAGGGAGAAACTAAACATTTAGAACCCTTTCTACAGTCAGGATTTCTTACCTTAAACCTTCTCACTGAGATGGTTCTGTTTCATGAAATGCACCTAGAATGCTCAGTGCAGGAAGGTCGGGACTGAGCTGAAAAGGGAAGAGAGCTTCCCAGGCTGTTCCTCCTCCACACTTTATGTCCACCTGCCATGCCTTGAGCTGTATGCTCAAACAATTCTCAGCACAGAGGAGAATGTGTGTTGCTATTTGCTCGTGGTGACCTTGGGCTAGTTGCTTTTTCTCTCTCAGCTAAACCTGCCTTGCAGGTTTGTTGCTAGGAGGATTAAAATAGGATAATCACTGCTATGCACTTGTTTATTAAGAGTGAGTTAAACATATTGTTAATACTAAAAAGTGTTATGCAGGGATGGGTGGAGTTGCTGAATAAGTTCAAAATGGCATCATGTATCTAGCAGTACTGAGAAATCACCAGCAATTTTCAGGGCAGAAGTAAATGCAATGTGACAAGGCCACCCACAACTCAGTGATACAGCATGCAATTTGTAGGTAGAAAGCACCTAGTCCAGATCCTGGCATTTCAGTGAGAAGGGTCTGGTGACAACTGAAGGGAAAGGCATTTGTCTGAAAACCTGAAGATCCAAAGCTAGTCAGAGCAGGAATAAGCCGTCTAGTGTCTCCCAGATATTAGGAACATAAGCTCTCATCAGCCACAGCCAAATGGTCAGAAATGCTGAAAGTTGTATACAATTTATGGAGCACAGTAGGTTAAGGAATGTGAATTTATGCAAACTTCACTGTACATTGTTGTTGTTCAGTCATCAAGTCATGTCCAACTCTCTGTGACCCCATGGACCACAGCTCATCAAATCCATCTGTCCTCCACAGCCTCCCAGAGTTTGCTCAACTTCATGTTCATTGCCTCAACGACACCATCCAACCAGCTCACCCTCTGCCATCCCCCTTCTCCTTTTGCCTTCAGTCATTCCCAGCATCAGAGTCTTTTCCAGTGAGTCCTTCGTTCTCATTAGGTGGTCAAAATATTTAAGCTTCAGCTTCAGTATCTGTCCTTCTTGACAATGGTCAGGGCTGATTTCCTTTAGGATTGGCAGTCCAAGGGATTCTCAGGAGTCTTCTCCAGCACCACAATTCAAAAGTGTCAAATCTTTGGTGTTCAGCCTTCCTTATGAGTCAGCAGTGTGATGTGGCAGTCAAGAGGGTGAATGCCACCCTTGGTTGCATAGCCAGAAGCATGGCTTCTAGATCGAGAGAGGCATTACTACCATTCTATATAACTCTGGTGTGCCCACAACTGGAGTATTGTGTTCAGTTCTGGGTTCCACATTACAGTAACGATATAGCCAGGTTAGAGTCAGTGCAGAGTAGGGCCACAAGGATGGTGGCTGGATTGCAGGGAAAGCCATATGAGGCAAGACTGAGGGAACTGGGTCTTTTCAGTCTGGAGAAGAGGAGACTCCGAGGGGATCTGTTGGTGACATATAGGTATGTGAGGGGGTGTCACAAGGAGGTGGGTAGAGACCTGTTCTTCCCTGCAGAGGAGGGCAGGATGTGCTCCAAAGGAATGAAGCTCAGGGAACCAAGGTTCAATTTGGATGCTAGGAAGTACTTCCCGACAGTCAGGACCCCAAGAGTATGATATGGGCTTCCACACTGGGTAGTTGAAGCCCCATCGGTGAGGGTGTTCAAGGATAGGCTAGACATGAGCATGGTAGGCATGTCATGAGTGGAGCTGGCTGGATCCAGGGGGTCAGACTAGATGGCCCAGGAGACCCTTTCTGATCGTTCAGTTTCTATGTTTCTATGTTATGGTCCAACTCTCACAGCCATAAATTACAACTGGTAAAACCATAGCTTAGACTATACAAACTTTTGTTGGCAAGGTGATGTCTCTGCTTTTTAGTATGCTGTCTAGTTTTGCCATAGCTTTCCTCCCATGGAGCAAGTATCTTTTATTTCTTGGTTGCAGTCATCATTTGTGGTAATCTTGGAGCCCAAGAAAATAAAATCTGTCACTGCTTCCACTTCTTTTTCCTTCTATTTTCCAGGAAGTAATTAAAACCTATTAAACATTAAAAGAATGGGAAAATAAAAAGTTTTTCACCTGGCTCCAAAAGGAATAAACCGGCGGTGCCAGGTGAACCTCTCTGGGGAGTGTATTCCATAACTGGAGTGCCACTGCAGAGAAGACCCTTGATATCATCAATTTTCTTGAAGAGATCTCTAGTCCTTACCATCCTATGGTTTTCCTCTATTCCTTTGCATTGTTCATTTAAGAAGGCCTTATCTCTTCTTGCCATTCTCTGGAAGTCTTCATTCAGTTGGATATAGCCTTCCCTTTCTCTCTTGTCTTTTGCTTTCCTTCCTTCCTCAGCTATTTGTAAAATGTGTACAAATTGTTGCTGCCACCTGTACAATGTTACAAAGCTCCACCCACAGCCCTTCAGATCTACCAGATCTACCACTCTACCAGATCTAGACCCTTAAAAGTATTCATCATCTGTACTGCATATTCATAAGGGATATGATTTACATCATAGCTGAATGCCCTAGTGGTTTTTCCTGCTTTCTCCAATTTAAGACTGATTTTTGCCATAAGAAGCTCATGATCTGAGCCAAAGTCAACTCCTGGTCTTGTTTTTAATGACTGTGTAGAGCTTCTCCATCTTTGGCTGCAGAGCACATAATCAATCTGATTTCAGAGTTGACCATCTGGTGAGGTCTCTGTGTAGAGTTGTTTCTTGGGTTGTTGGAAAAGAGTGTTTGCTATGATCAGCGTGTTCTCTTGACAAAATTCTGCTAGTCTTTGCCCTGCTTCATTTTGTACTCCAAGACCAAATGTGTCTGCTATTCTGGTTATCTTCTGACTTCCTACTTTAGCATTCCAATTCCCCATGATCATAAGGACATAATTGTTGGTGTTAATTCTAGAAGGTGTTGTAGGCTTTCATATCCAGACAACTTCAGCCTCTTCGGCATCAGTGGTTGGGCATAGACTTGGATTACTGTGATGTTGAATGGCTTGCCTTGGATCTGAATTGAGATAACTGGGCTCCAAGATCACTGCAGATGTGGACTGCAGCCAAGAAATTAAAAGATGCTTGCTCCTGGGGAGGAAAGCTATGGCATATCTAGACATCATACGAAAAAGCAGAGACATCACCCTGCCAACAAAAGTGCGTATAGTCAAGGCTATGGTTTTCCCAGTTGCAATGTATGGCTGTGAAAACTGGACCATAAGAAAGGCTGAGTGCTGAAGGATTGAGGCCTTTGAATTGTGGTGCTGGGGGAGACTCCGTTGAGTCCCTTGGATCGCAAGGTGATCAAACTGGTCAGTCCTAGAGGAGATCAATCCTGACTGCTCTTTAGAAGGCCAGATACTGAAGATGAAATTCAAATACTTTGGCCACCTAATGAGAAGGAAGGACTCCCTGGAGAAGATCCTAATGCTGGGAACAATAGATGGCAAAAGAAGAAGGGGACGGCAGAGGATGAGGTGGCTAGATGGAGTCACTGAGGCAGTTGCTGTGCGCTTAAATGGACTCCGGGGGATGGTGGAGGACAGGAAGGCCTGGAGAAATGTTATCCTTGGGGTTGAGATGGGTTGGACATGACTTCGCGACTAACAACCACAACAGTCCCAGTACTGCTTTTCCTGCTCTGTTGTTGACTATGAGGGTTATTCCCTTTCTTCTAAGTGATCATTGCTCTGAGTAATAGATATAATGGTAGTCTAAATTAAATTTGCCCATTCTTATCCATTTTAGTTCACTGATTCCCAAGGTGTCAATGTTTAATCTTACCCTCTCATGTCTGACCACATTTAGCTTACCTTGATTAATAGATCTTACATTCTAGGTTCCTATGCAATATTGTTCTTTACAGCATTGAACTTTCTTTTCACTACCTGATACATACACAGCTGAGTATCCTCTTGGCTTTGCCCTAGACTCTTCAACTCTTTCTGGAACTACTTGTAATTGTCCCCCACTCTACCCCAGTAGCATGTTGGACACTTTCTGACCTGAGGAGCTCATCTTCTGGCATCATATATTTTAGCTTTTTGGTACAGTCCATGGGTTTTCTTGGCAAGGATACTGGAGTGGGTTGCTATGTCTTTCTCCATGGGTCATGTTTTGTCAAAGCTCTCCGCCATGAACTGTCCATCCTGGGTGGCCCTGCTTCACATAGGTCATAGCTTAATTGAGCTGTGCAAGCCCCTTTGCCACGACAAGGCCATGATCCATGAAGGGATCTGTACATTAGCTCACAGGAATAGAGAAATGTTCAGGCTGGTGGCATGAGAAAGAGGACAGGACATTCACATGGGATCTTGTTCCTCTGTTCTTCCCTGTCTTGTTCTCATCATGAATTGAGACATGAAACATTTGCACTGCATTACAGTGACTTTTCCATGTGGGATTAGCAAGCTGGTTGTGTGAAGTGTTCTTGGTACAATGACTTGCAAAGTTTTCAGATAGAATGTAAAATATACTCTTTCCCACATAAAAGAAATAATAGTGTAAAGTTATTTTTGCCATTCCCCTTTACATTCTTTCTCTCAAATCTTGGACATCTACTTGGAGAGTATAGTGAATAGGAAAACCTTATCCTTTCCTGAGGCTTATATTAATGCTGCTCCTTAATCCAATCATATAAGGATGATTCAAATTATAAGAGACTCAAAAGGTCACCTCTGCATTGTCTCCTATTTATGTTAGCCCAGTGAGCAGTAAACCTGAGGCAAAGTACACAGACGCTCATGTCCCTAGCAAAATAGCAGGTAACCTTAGCAAATGAGCCACCAAACCCCCTGACAGCCAGCTCTGGAAATGACTGCTAAATGGAGGATTACAACCCAGTGCCACAGTGCTGTTTACACTCAGTTGCTCACATTTTCATTTCTTCCTGCTTGACAGTACAATTGCCACTTCAGAGTTGTCCCTGTGAGTGTGTAATCATTCCAGCTGCCCAAGGTATGCCCCACTTTTCAGAGCAAAATGTATCCTGGATAATTATGGCAGATCTCTTAATAGACCAATGGTTCCAGAACAGGAACTGTTACATTGCAGTACTTGGTTGGAGAGCAAACATTATGCTAAATACCATGTGCATGTACTGCAGCGGTATGTGCTCCATACTTCAGTGGCATCCAGTGCTTTTTGGGTCAGTAAGCACATTTGGTATTTTAATGAATGCTGTGGGTTCTCTCACAAAATGGTTGCCATAGTGAGAAAAGAAATGCACATTTTCCAGAAGGCAAATAGCTGTGACTAAAGGAAAAGTCACTTGTCCAAGAACTGAACATGGAAAATGAACACTAAGCTCCAAAGCAAATCAATTATTGAACCTATGGTTTTCTGCTCCAATATCCATTTCACAAGGGAAAATTGATAAGCCTGGATACAACTGTTTTACCCAATAAATTGAGAAGGGTATTGACGCCCAAATGCCAAGCCATATATTCATCCTCACAAAGCACCAACCAAAATACCCATTTCACAGAAATCATATGCTGTTACCTGCCCACTGAAGCGGTACCTTTTAATCTACTTGCATTTGCATGCTTTCAAACTGCAAGGTTGGCAGGAGCTGGGACGGAGCAACGGGAACTCACCCCATTGTGCAGATTCGAACCGACAACCTTTTGATCAACCAGCCCAGCAGCACAGCGGTTTAAACCACTGCTCCACCTGCATCCCCTATACAAAAACACACCCTTCACCAAAACCAGTAAATGCATACCCCAAGGTAAAAACACCCTCCTTCACTCCCCCACAACTTTCACCCTCTCCCAAGGTCTGCCCCACCACCATCCCATAATATATTGTCGCTTTGGGTTTTGCTTCCCCCCCCCCCCGCCCAGGCTGGAGTGCACACTGGGCTTACCAACATTTTTGTAAGAATGACTTTGGATGTGTGTCGTTCCAGCAAGAAGATTTTTCAGTCATCAAATGTGCTGATTGTACATGTCAACAACCACAATGATAGGTGAACTCTGCCAATCTCTGAGCTGCAACCTATCAATTGAAGTGACAGACAGCAATTATTAGTCTCAGTGTGGATGGCACAAACCAAAACAAGGAAGCTGTCATCCACCCCGCCCAATTTTTGCCCCCCCCCCACACCCACACTGTCAGCTCTCTCTCACATACACATCTTGCTTGTTGTTTCTTCTCTTCATGTTTAGCATGACATTTCAAGAACTGTTATTTGAGCCAGGTTTGACAGATTCCTCAGCATAATGTTTTGTAATGGTTTTTCCTCAACTGAGCTTACTTGGCAATGGAGGAGAAACAAGACCTGGGACAGCTATCAGTGGTGATTCTCATTGGACTGCTCAACCCTGGAAGTTTCCTTTGGATGACAGGTAGTGTTGCCAGGCCTGACTCTCACGGAGAAAATTGCCCTCCAGAAGCAATTGTAATATGAAGCTGTTTTTATTAGCCACATTGGATGCTTGATCATTATGTATTTGTGTGAGAGCTGACAGTGAAGAAAGCTGATGGGAACAAAAATTTCACCTGAAATGTGCCACTGGAGGAGAGTTTTGCAGATCCCTGGACCAACAGAAAGATGAACAAGTGGGCTTAGATTAAGCCAGAACGTTCCCTGGAAACAAACATGACAAAATTGTGGTTCTCATACTTTGGGGAAAGTATCATATCATGGAAAAGACAATAAAGCTCACTGGAGAAGACAATAAAGCTATGGAAAGTTAAAGGCAGAATAAGAAGAGGAAGACCAAAGTTGAGAAGAAACAATTTCATATAGGGAACCAAAGCCTTGCGTTTGCAAGAGTTGAGCAGGGCTGTCAAAGAGAAAACATTTTTGACAACATTCATTAAGAGATTACTTGATGGCACATAAAAACAACAAATTATCAGCAACATGGTCAATGAAAGCAATGATAAATTAATTGTGCTAGGCTCAATCAGCAACCCAGCAGTGCTGTACAGTACTATGAGGGCATGTGGGGGCTATATCAGCAAATGACAGACCTGGCTGGGATCCAGACACCAGTATGACTATTTAACTGACCTCACAGTTAAAGTACAGAATAACGACCAGGAATTACCTGGAAAGCAAAATGTGTATGCAATATGTGTTATTACGGATTGCTATATTTTGTGTAAATGAACTTATTCAAATGAAACATGGGTTTTGGTGTAACTATACATGATGATTCTAATTGTCATGTAGGTTACATGCTCAAGTACCCATCTTCATCTGCAGTACTACCAAAAGCCTGTGAAGAGTACACTGACATGGGCACTCTTTGCATAAAGAAACCTTGAGTATTTGGAAAAGGGCTAGGTAAGAGCCTTTCTCTTATAAAATAGCTTTCCAGTCACAGGGATATTTTATTTATTTATTTATTTATTTAGCAGGTTTATGTGCCGCTCCATTTGCATAAGCCTCGCATATTTTTAGTCCCACTCCCCAATTTCAAACTGGCTACAGTCCAAAAAAACCTGTATCACATACTTCTTCCCCCTGCCTTATTTGTGAATAAGCTCTGATCCATTTCAGAAAGTGCCTCAATGTTAGAGCTGGCACATATCCCAAATTAAGTTCTCAGTTAACATTAAGTACAGAGTATGTTGCTCAACAGGCACTGAGTGCTAAACAAAGGCTAAACAAAAAGGAGTTTTAACATGTTTAGAAAAGTGTTGCAATAAGAAAAAGAAGAGAGTCACTCATCCTTTCTGGCCAAGGTTATAAAGTTCATTTTGGGCAAGCATTTACATTCCAACCCAATTTCATGATTGCAAAATCAGGTGACACTTTATTTCTGCATTACATGTGTGAGTATCTGTAATTATAAAGTATCATTAAACATATTTCAAAAGAGTTTTATAATGGCCTCCAACCTCAGTGCTTATTTTTCTTAATCAGAGAATATTTAGGGAATTGCCAACATATACCATATTAAACCCTGAACCATGTGCACCATGCTCAAATATCTTGGAACTATGTCCTATTTAAATCAGAACTAATCATTTTTGTAGACAGTACAAATCCTCTCTTGTATAACAACAAGCTAAATGACTTTTAGAGGTGTAACATTAGATTAATGCACATTATAAGGTGATAACATTTCAGCTGAAGATACTTGGTTAACTCAAACATTCTGAAACTGAAGTCAAACATACTCCCAATGGCTATGTGGGAGTATGCTCAAAAGCAGTTCTGTCTAGATTGTTTTGCAACATAGTCAATTAATCACCATAAATATCATACCCATTTAAAAAAACCCATACATTATAAACCACCCAAAGTGAGGTGGGGGGTGGGGTGGGAGTGGAACTGAATGCTACATTATTCATACATTCAATGATGCAGCTCTTTGAGGAGGAGTGGTAGGTCTCTCTTCATCATAGGCAGCCAGCCTCACTTGAAGAAAAACAAAGAACAACATTCTTAATCCCTTACTCCTTTATCCAACCCCCACTGCACCAGCTGTCAGAATTCCCAATCCCATAGCCACAATGTCTCCAGCTGGTGGTAATGCACATGGTAGGCATGTAATGAGCTGAGCTGGCTGGAGCCAAAGGTCTAGTAGATGGCCTGGGAGGCCCCTTCTGACTTGCTTGGTTTCTGTTTCTAATCCACACTTAGCCTGGAACCTCTAGGCATCCTTGAGTCTAGCAGTTCTTAAACGTCCAAGCTGTAACTTACTCCTTCAGATCTTGACAACTGGAACTCTTACAACTTGTACATCAGTCTCTAATCAGAACCGTATGTTTCTGCTCTAGCCTAAAGTATGGCTTAACCCTTTGTGACACTGATTTGCATAAAATGGTTCATCTTGCATAAATCACACCAGATGTACATAATTTGATTCATGGATATTGAAATATTAGCATCATTGTTTTAATGCACAAACCATGTATCATCATAGAGATGGAAGTCTTGACTCACTTATGTCCATCAGATCAGAAGTGGGCAGGAAGTTCATCAAGCTCAAGTAAGCCAGAGTTGCTTGAGTTAGCATATTATTAGTTGGATTTGGCCTGAAAGGCCTGTTTCAAAGAGGGGCAAAACTTCTTAAAGTGATTGTTCAAGGATAGGATAGGCATGCACATGGTAGGCATGTCGTGAGCGGAGCCAACTAGAGCTGAGGGTCAGACTAGATGGTCCAGGAGACCGCTTCTGCCTCGCTCTTTTTCTATGTTTCTATTATATGTTCTGTCCATGTTTTTATGAGTCAGACAACCATCTGAATTTAGTGACATAGTGGCACTCTGTTCATTTATTGTCCCAATGACCACTGCTCTTTGCTGATAATAGGGATGTCATTGTGGTGAAGGACAGTTTTCAATTCAGCTGTGCTCCAGATTGTCATACATTCATCTTCCCCACAGAACATAGTATACATTAGTGAGGATAAACCTATCCTCCTGCTTCATGGTTCCACTCCTATATTCACAGGCAAGATATTGGCCTCACCATCACCACCATCCATACTAAAGGTACCTAAATATGTCCACATAATTTGTAGGTATGAGCTCCCCTTGGCATTGTTAGAACCATGAATCAGAGCATTTTTTTTTTCCTTTTCTGGTGCCCCTGCTGCCTCGCCGTGCCTGTGCCTGCTGCCATTGCCTTTCAACCGACCCCCTGTTGAAACAGTTTGAGGACCCCTGTTCTAGAACTTTGCTGAAGGACAGATTAAGTTTAAAATAGAGAAAGGGCAACTTGTGGTCCTCCAAACATTTTGGCCTACAACCCCAATGATCTTACCCCACTGGCAGTGCTATCTAAAGCTCATGGGAGTCATAGACCAGAACATCTGGAACATGACTTGTCGTCTGAACTTTATGAAATATAGCCAGTTTATGAAAGATGTACTAATTTTAGACTACTAGCGCTAATCCCTCTCATCAACTCCTAGCTTGAAGCAGGAGAACCTGCTTTCAAGAATGGCTAAAGATATATGGTTTATTCATTCATTTATAAAATATATTGCCCACTTTCCATTGGCAAATTATCCCAAAGTGGAGTACAAAATCAGTAAAGCACAGTAAAATCATACAAGCGTTGACTGATAAAGGGATGGGGCAAAGAGAACAGAAATACAAACAACAATTTACAAAATGCAGCATTTCAGTCTAAATTCTGATGAACAGATAGGTCTTTAGTTGGCTTCTAAGTCTCAGTGCCAAAAGCTTCTAAGTCTCAATGCCAACTGCATATGAGAGAGGAGGGAATTCCACAATCAATTTATCTGGTTAATAATAATAGTTATTGTGCATCTTTATGAAAATGTACACATGTATGTTACACAGGGTTTAATTTTCCAGTTTCTAAAAATAAGACATAATACTTGTAGTCTATATAAAGCTTTATATCAGCAATTTCAGGATAGTTAAGAATAAGTTTGATAATTGCACATGTATGGTATGAAAGGAAGTGGCAACATAACACAATATTGGCAGGAAAAGGAAAAAAATAACATAGCAAAAAGTTAATTTTGGTCTATAATGTTTCATTAAAACAAATGAATTCTGAATTCTGAATTTTCTGAACTCTTCAGTTACACCCACTCATACACACTCACACACAAGCTATTGCTTGAACCACTTTTTCTTCTTTACTCTGTCTGTCTGTCTTTCTGTCCATCTTATTTGACTTGGACTGGTCTTATGGCTGGCAAGCCTACTTTTGTAAAGAGGGAGGGGGAATCCTCAATCTCTCTTTTCTGCCTACTGTTTCTTCTTCCAGACTTGTATAATAGATTGTTTTCTCTTCGATGTGTTATTATCTCCCCCTAAATGTTCTTTGATTCTTTTCAATCTGCTCTTCACACAACTGTGACTATTTTACTAATTTCCTTTTACCCCTTCTTCTCTCTTTCAATCTTTTCTTTGTTATTGTAATAAATAACAGCAGCCTATGGAGTATACCACAATTATGTTTAAATCACTGTTGGGTTGTTGGGTGCCTAAAAATTACAATATGTTTTCTTAAGAAATAATCATAATATTACATTGATGATATCATATTATTTTGATTAAAATCCATGGAAACAACATGGGAAAAGGGTATCCTTCAACGTATGAGGAATGGAAAACAAATGAAAATGAACTCATTTATTCCTGAGCAGCTTTCCCCTGACAGAATGCAAGTTACATGAGTTACATGAAGAATAATGGATCCATCATTTCTCAGTGAAATGAATCTGCCACCAATGCCATGAGTAAACCATAATAAATATTCTTTATTTCAATGTGTACCAGCGAAGGATGACTGAGCACTTCAGTTTCAGTTTGATTTTGATATCAAATGCCAAAATTCACAAATTTCTTCATATTTAGAATAGAAATATCTTGAACATGGGTGAGAAAGCACAACTGAAATGTATGAGAAACCAGTACTGGCAGATTCATCTGACCAAGTCTACAGTTGAGTGCTTAGCTTTTAAAAGTCTGGATTTATCAGCTGTATGACAAGAGACACAACATGGTCCTTTCTGCGCTGGGAATAGCTGCACCTGCTGAATTTGGGTGCTACAGATGGGTGTGATTTTTGTTTGTTGTTGTTTTAAATAATATTTTTCCAAATATTTTAGTTCTTATTCAGGATGGAAAGAACATAAAAGACATGGTTTGTTTGCTTAAATAATTGTTGGTGCGGGGGGAGGGAGGAAGTTCCATGGCTGCTGGACTACCAAATCATACATGGTTCAGGACACAATCCAATGTCTGCTCAATGCTGTCTAGATTGCTACCAAACTCTGCTCTCAGAAAGTCACTACAAACTCAGAGATGGCATTCTGAAGTCCTTGGGTCCTCTCGCTATCCTTCTAGCCAGCATGACAAGAACTGCACCAGCTGCAGCTGTAAAGCCAGAAGAATGACCTTGAAGGTGGCATTTTGGTGGGGAGGGAGGGAGGGAGATACCACTAGCATATATAGTATCTAGGTGGCACCTCAGCCTCTCTTCCTGGTGCTCCAGGGAGTTGAGGAGCATATTGAAACCCAGAGTTGCACAACTAGGAGCTTTGCAGTGGAGAGAAATGTGGAGATGACTTTTGCCTGTAAACTTTTCCTGCCTTCCACAGATACACATAATTTTCCAAATTCAGAGAGTTATGGGCTTCCGCATAGGACTGAAGTTTCCAAATACTATCCCAGATAAACTGGGCTGGGTATATTTTAATATGCCTCTGTGTAAAAGAAGTGTTCATGTTGTTTATTCTATAGGGTTCCTTTGGATTATCCAGCACCATCTGAAATGTAGTGATAGTTTCTCCATCACAAAGTGGAAGTAGATGTCAAAGATTTATATTTGCAATATTTGCCCTCCTGCCCCTTGAGATTGGTGAAAGATATTAGGAGGGTGAGTACCCGGAGGAGGACTTTCTCTGCAGTGGCGCCCTCATTGTTATTTGCTTTTCGGCACCAGGCCAAGACCTTTTTATTTAAATGATATTTTAATAAATGCTGATTTTATTTATTGGTTTTAAATTATTGCCAGGATGTTTCCAGATTTTATATGTATTTGTATAGATATTTATTTATATGTTGGAAGCTGTCCCGGGGCTTATGCAAATAGGACTGCATACAAAAATTCCAAATAATAATAAATTTTTCTTTATTTATTTTTATTTGGAATTTTTGTATGCCATCCCATCCTCATAATGGGACCATAGCTCAGTGGTAAAACACCTGCTTTGCATGTAGAAGGCCGAAGTTCTATTCTTGGCTTCTCTGGTAGGATTGAAAAAAATTGTCTCTCTAAAACCCTGGGCAGAGAGGGGCTGCCTGTTAAAGTTGGCAACACTAGATAGACCCGTTATCTGACTAAATGTAAAACAACTTCCTATGGAGAAAATATAAAACAGGATAGTGTGTAAGGAATGAATGACCACCCAGTCTATATTAGGATGTGCCTGAGGAATGTTAGTTGCATCAACCCCTCTTCTGACTTCCCTGAACATTCTTAGATATTTAGCCTTAGGGGGAATCTGATTCCCCACCTCCCAATCTTGCTTAAGGCAAAATTAGAACAGCAGCTCTAGCCCTATGTAGCAGCACATTTTTGCTGTAGGCATACTGGAAAGGGTAGATATGTTAACAAAAGCAAATAGTAAACCATGTGACCCAGAGAGATGTTTGAGGGTGAAGGAGCAGGGAATGAATGTGGTCTGCTGAAGTTTTCTAGTCATCTGTTATGCTTTCTCTGCCTACTTTTTAAAGTTTTTTTTTTTAACTTCCTTGCAGTTCCAGATGTGTTTTCAACCATAAATATTAGTCTTCAGCACCCTCAAACTACCATTTCCAGCTATGTGAAGATATCTTTCCTCACTACAGGGCAGTATTTATGCATCCTTAAAACACCAAACCCCATTGCAGTTATATCCCTAAATACACACACACAAACACAAGGGGAACTTAGAGTGAAACCCTTTGAGCAAAGTCGGCTTGGACAGTTACATTCCTTCCAACTGGGTTATATTGGTAAGACTACTGGCACAATGGGAAGTAATTGGTCATTTCTAGATCAGGGCCAGCTAACAGAACCTGCTTCTGCAAGATGTGCTGACCACTGTGGAGCTAAAAAGCTCTGCTTATTTCAGTTTGGTTTAACAACCACTAGTCCTTGTTTTACTAGTAGCAGACTCCAATTACATGCAAGCAGCATCAGACTCTGCCTTGTATCCTAGTGGAAAATGGCAACATTGAAGAAATAACAGTGTCAATGGAATCAGCCAAAATGTATGTTGTTTTTAATCTGCCCAATATTTTACTATTAAACCAAAATAACTAAAATGACTGGGAAAAGGGAATATCTTTGCCTGGTGCTGAAAATATAACATTCTATGGAGCAAGTGATGCTCCTTAAGCCATCTGAGGAGGCCCTCTCACTCATAGTGTCCACTTCAATTTCTTTGTCGGGACACAAAGTGAAGGCCCTTTGAGTGTGATCCAGTGGTGTAAGCAGGTACAAATGGAAGGGGAGGTTTATTTCAATCCTTGAATCCAAGCTAGTTAGGGCTTTCAAGTTCAGCACCAATGATTTCAATTGGACTCAGAAGAAGCCTGGAGGCCAGGGCAGCTGATGAACCATCAGTATCATGTGATCATATCAACCAGTTCCAAAGTCTAGCAACTTTCTGTTTTGAACAAACCAAAGTTTCTGAACCATTTTCAGATGCAGCCCATGTACAACACATTGAATAATCCAGTGGGAGTTTATAGGAGTTTGGATGACTGAACCCAAGATATCACTCTCCAGTTATGGTCACTGTTGAAATCAGACTAAGCTGAAAAAAGCACTCCTGCCACTGCAATCTTTTGTGTCTTACTGATGGGTCCAGGAACATCCCCCCCAGCCCGCCACAAGCTAAACAGACATAGAGCCCTTTGTGAGGGTTGCCAGCATGATGATTAACAATAGCTATTATGAGAGGATGTATTTGCTTTGCACTTTGAATGAATACATTGTCAGCATTTGCAATGGGGAAGTAGGTAGCAAATTTACTCAAAACCCTATTTTATTTGAATGGTGAAACTGTGCATTTTAAATAGGGAAATAGGAAACATTTTTCAGAAGACTGCATTCCCTCCTCCAGACTAAACATGAAAATGCAGCTATCCTATCTATTGCACATTCTAAAATGCCCATTTAAAAATGCATTTTCAAATACAATGGCACATTCAGGAATATAGCTTCCCCACCAGTGTACTTCTGTTAGAAATCGAGGTTTCAATTACTGCAAGTTCTCATGATTTGCAAACTGAAATGAAATTCTTGTGTATCCTTAGTGAAGATTTTCTCATTCACTTGTGGAAGTAACCCAGCAATTGATACTAGAATTTGAGGTTATCTAATGAATTTGAGCGGTGAGAAAAGACAAAAGGAAGAACTGGTTCACATCATGCATGGTTAATTTCCTACTACACAACTTGTGATGACAAGCTACTTAGATGGCTTTGCAAGAGGATTATGTAAATTAATGGGGGAAAAGCCTATCATGGTGCACAGATTGTGATGATCATGTGCTGTCTCCCATGTCAGTGGAAATATGCCTCTGCATAGTAATCACTAGAGAACTACTCTAGCAATCACTAGAGTAGGAAGGTGCTATTCCATTCATGTGCTGTTTTGAGTTTACCATATGCATTTGGTTGGCTACTGTGTGAAGAGAATGACAGACTAGGTCGACCTTTGGTCAAACTCAATTCTTTCATGATGAATGAGGAAGCTTCAGCAGTAAAACCTCCTAGACATACTAGTAGCTCCAGAAAGAATGAAGCGACTGGGTCAAAGCCGAAAGGACACTCAGTTGCCGATGTATCTGGTGGTGAAAGGAGAGTCCGATGCTGCAAAGATCTATACTCCATAGGAACCTGGAATGTAAGATCCATGAATCAAGGCAAGCTGGATGTGGTCAATCAAGAGATGACAAGACTGAACATCGACATCTTAGGAATCAGTGAACTAAAATGGACAGGCATGGGTGAATTTAATTCAGATGACCATCAGGTATATTACTGCGGGCAAGAATCCCTCAGAAGAAATGGAGTAGCCTTCATAGTCAAAAAAAGAGTAGGAAAAACAGTACTAGGATACAGTCTCCAAAATGACAGAATGATCTCAGCTCGAATCCAAGGCAAACCATTCAACATCACAATAGTCCAAGTCTATGCCCCAACCACTGGTGCTGAAGAGGTTGAATTTGACCAGTTCTATGAAGGCCTACAACACCTTCTAGAATTAACACCCAAAAATGATGTCCTTATCATCATGGGGGATTGGAATGCTAAAGTAGGAAGCCAAAAGATGAGAGCCAGTGTGGTGTAGTGGTTAAGAGCATGGGACTGGGACTCAGGCAATCTGGGTTCTAGTCCCCGCTCAGCCATGGAGCCAACTGGGTGACTTTGGGCAAGTCACGGACTTTCAGCCCAACCTACCTCACAAGTTTGTTGTTGTGGGGATAAGATGGAGGAGAGATGATGTTAGCTGCCTTGAGCCCTCTGCAGGAAAAAGGCAGGATATAAATTGAAAAATAAATAAATAAATAAAAGATAATCGGAATAACAGGCAAGTTTGGCCTTGGAGTACAAAATGAAGCAGGGCACACACTGGAAGAATTTTGTCAAGAGAATACGATGGTCATAGCAAACACTCTTTTCCAACAACATATGAGACGACTCTACACATGGACATCACCAGACGGTCAACACAGAAATCAGATTGACTATGTGCTCTGCAGCCAAAGATGGAGAAGTTCTATGCAGTCAGTAAAAACTAGACCAGGAGCTGACTGTGGCTCAGATCATGACCTTCTCATTGCAAAATTTAGGCTTAAATTGAAGAAAGTAGGGAAAAGCATTAGGCCACTCAGGTATGACCTAAATCATATCCCGGATGAATGTACAGTAGAGGTGACAAATAGATTTAAGGAATTAGATCTGATAGACAGAGTGCCTGAAGAACTATGGACGAAGGTTCACAACATTGTACAAGAGGCAGCAATTAAAACCATCCCAAAGAAAAAGAAATGCAAGAAAGCTAAATGGCTATCTGAGAAAGCTTTACAAATAGCTGAGGAAAGAAGGGAAGCAAAAGGCAAGGGAGAAAGAGAAAGATACAAACAATTGAATGCAGAATTCCAGAGACCAGCTAGAAGAGATAAGAATGCCTTCCTAAATGAACAGTGCAAAGAAAGAGAAGAAAACAATAGAATAGGGAGGACCAGGGATCTCTTCAAGAAAATTGGAGATATGAAGGGAACATTTCATGCAAAGATGGGCATAATAAAGGACCAAAATGGCAGGGACCTAACAAAGGCAGCAGAGATTAAGAAGAGGTGGCAAGATTACACAGAAGAACTATACAAGAAAGAGCTTAACATCCCTGATAAGCACGATGGGGTGGTCACTGACCTTGAGCCAGACATCCTGGAATGTGAAGTCAAATGGGCCTTAGGAAGCCTGAGCAACAACAAAGCTAGTGGAGGTGACAGTATTCCAGCTGAGCTATTCAAAATCCTGAAAGATGATGCAGTTAAAGTGCTACACTCAATATGCCAGCATATTTGGGAAACTCAACAGTGGCCACAGGATTGGAAAAAGTCAGTTTACATTCCGATCCCAAAGAAGGGCAATGCCAACGAATGTTCAAACTACCGCACCATTGCACTCATTTCACATGCTAGCAAAGTGATGCTCAAAATCCTACAAGCTAGGCTCCAGCAGTATGTGGACTGAGAATTACCGGAAGTACCGGCAAGATTTTGAAGAGGGAGATGAACTAGAGATCAAATTGCCAACATACGCTGGATCATGGAGAAAGCTAGGGAGTTCCAGAAAAACATCTACTTCTGCTTCATTGACTATGCTAAAGCCTTGGATTGTGTGGATCACAACCAATTGTGGCAAGTCCTTAAAGAGATGGGAGTACCAGACCATCTTATTTGTCTCTTGAAAAACCTATATGCAAGTCAAGAAGCAACAGTGAGAATTGGACACAGAACCACTGATTGGTTCAAAATTGAGAAAGGAGTTCAGCAAGGCTGTATACTGTCGCCCTCCCTATTTAACTTATATGCAGAGCACATCATGCAGAAAGGCAGGGCTACAAGAATCACTAGTTGGAATCAATATTGCTGGGAGAAATATCAACAACCTCAGATATGCAGATGATACCACTCTCATGGCAGAAAGTGAAGAGGAACTAAAGAGCCTCTTGATGCGGGTGAAGGAGGGGAGCGCAAAACTTGGCTTGAAACTCAACATTAAGAAAACTAAGATCATGGCTTCCGGTCCTCTCACTTCCTGGCAAATAGATGGGGAAGAAATGGAGGTAGTGACTGATTTTATTTTCCTGGGCTCCAAGATCACCACAGATGGGGACTGAAGCCAAGAAATTAAAAGACGTTTGCTCCTGGGGAGGAAAGCTATGGCAAATCTAGATAGCATACTAAAAAGCAGAGACATCACCCTGCCAACAAAAGTGCGTATAGTCAAGGCTATGGTTTTCCCTGTTGCAATGTATGGCTGTGAAAGCTGCACCATAAGGAAGGCCGAGCGCAAAAGGATTGAGGCCTTTGAGTTGTGGTGCTGGAGAAGACTCTTGCGAGTCCCTTGGACTGCAAGGCGATCAAATCGGTCAGTCCTAGAGGAGATCAACCCTGACTGCTCTTTAGAAGGCCAGATACTGAAGATGAAACTCAAATACTTTGGCCACCTAATGAGAAGGAAGACTTCCTGGAGAAGAGTCTAATGCTGGGAACAATAGATGGCAAAAGAAGAAGGGGATGGCAGGGGATGAGGTGGCTGGATGGAGTCACTGAGGCAGTTGATGTGAGCTTGAGTGGACTCCGGGGGATGGTGGAGGACAGGAAGGCCTGGAGGAATGTTTTCCATGGGGTCGCGATGGGTCGGACACGACTTTGCGACTAACAACAACAGACATGTTCAGGTATCATTTGAATTGGCTTAATAGAAGATAGTATATCACACTGTTTTAAGAGCATGAAGCACAAACTTTGTTCAAGTGAATGGCATCAAGCTGGGTAATGTATTTTTCTTGAAATTTCCAATCACTTTTGGTTTTTTTTACATCTTGCCTGTAGTGTTTTTTCCAGAGCAAGTTTTTATTTTTTCCATCTTGCAGACTGTCAAGGCCTGAAGAACATCAACAATCAGACAAGGTTCAATATGAAGCCATTCCTTTGTGGGCAAATTTTCCTGGAAGAAGCAATAGCACTGATTGTAGCACAGGCTGTACACATATTTAGCAAAACTCTGATATAAATAAATGTTGTCTGCTAGCACTTTGCCCAGACACATTTTAACTCTGGCTTCACTTTTGCCTCATTAGGCATGATATTGACACTTTTAGAGTGACCCACTAATTACAGAAATGGGCTGCAGCAACATTGAAATCCTGCTTTCATCACAGCTACCAAAGGGAAGGGGAGGGGAGGGGAGGGGAGGGGAGGGGAGGAGCATATTGCAATTCTATACATTCCCCCAGTCCTATCTATCTATCCATCCATCCATCCATCCATCCATTCTTAATCTGGTCATAGATTGCTCATTATATGGTATCCTTGCATCATGCTATTCTGAGTTGCCCCACTGAATGGTGTAAACCATATGACTACTAGGTAGAGGGTCTGATTTGGTGGTGGCAATTCAGTTATTGAACAGCCATTCCAGAGAGCTTTTTCTGGTACCATTCATGTGATCTTTTCATGATCATCCTCATCTCTTAAGCAGTGTATGCACTATGATTCTCTCACTTAAAATTGGTGCATTTAATTTCTGTGCATGGTGATTTCCACTGATGGTCATATTTTACGGTACTGGGAAAACCAGCCATTTTTGAGAAGAGGAAGAGGATGGGACCTACTAAACCCTGGAAAACATTAAGAAGATATGCAGCTCAGTGTGACCACAAAGATATAAGCTAGAGGCATCCACTAAAGAAAGTCAGGGTCGATGGTGAACCTAAGTTTTGGATGACTTCCTGAAAGCAGAGTACATAGGTTGCTTGAAATGCTGAATAAAGATATGTTAATTAGAAACTAGACATTACTGATTTTCAGTTTTCTGTCTCAAGGGAATACTGTGTTGGATCCAGGATGTGTCTTTTCAGAAGAGGAAGGGTATTGATCATAGAATATATCTCTGCTTCATATTTGGGAATTCCCATTCTCCTCTATCTCAGTTGAATCCATTCAGCAGGATCTCCTTACTTGTTAGTTAGGTTCAGGCAACATGATAACCCACAAACAAGGAATAAATATGGGTTGAGTGAGGCTTGTCACAGATTTCACAGAGGGATGGGCCACTAAGGACTACACTTGGTCATTCAATAGGCAAACCACAAACAGGTGGGGTGAGGGCTTTTGATTGGCAGAATCTTTTCTCAAGGCCTGCCCTACATTCAGGATGGGTGAAGTGGCTGCCTCAAGCAGTTGATTTGGGGTACCCTCAAAAGGCAGCAGAACTTTAATTTGCTTTGCTTTTAAATTAATTAATGAAAATCAGTATTATTTTGCTTTTGCTCCATTGGAAAATCAAAGTAATTTTCTGTTACTTAACTAGAAGTATGTGAGATTTTTTTGCCTCAAGACCTTAAATAATTTGACCAGCTTTGAGTGCTGTGCACCTTGGTTCTGAGATGGGTTGCCATTTTATTTTCTGCTGCAGACTGCAAAATGTCACAGGACACCCCTGCCTGAGTATTCTCTGCTCTTTGCAGGGTCATAGAGCATCAGGTTAGTGCATGCATGGTAAAAATGTGGCATTCTCTAAGGACATTTAGGAGAATGGTTGTCAGTATCCTTCAGCAGATGGAGATCATAGGCAGCCAGTGGAGATGAGGCTACCTGACAGTCGTGATTTCTGTGCAGAACAGCCGACAGTATGTTCCAGACAGTGCAGGAAAATATATCTCATTTGGTAGCATGAATCACTTGACAATGCCTTTCTATAATGTGCAACCACCTCATTAAAGCCTGAGATGGCAAAGAAAAAAGAATATGGTAGAGAGAGAGATCCAGAGCTCTCTACAGCCAGTCCCACACTTAGTTCATTTAATTGGACTCTGCAATTTAAGGGCCATAAAATATTTGTGTCATGTTAAAGGACACAAATGTCCTACAAAGTATGAACAGTGCTCAAACAAACAAACAAACAAAGCCCTTTGCAATTTGGGATTCGTGGCTTATTTTCCTATTTCTACATTGTGCATTACTGCTTGTCCTAGGACTCACCTCCTTTCATTACTTTGTATAGAAGCAAGGTGATACAATTTCCATGTTCATGCCTGAGGCCAGGACTTGCTCAAAATTTGTGAGTAGGAGCAGGAAGATTGTGCTAAACTGCTTTAATGTGAAACTTAAAGGATTTGGACAGGAGGTTCAGGACACAGTGTATGTAGTGATGAGCGAATCAGTGTGCCCAATGTGGCCTGCATGGACCATCTTGTCCATTAGAAATATTCTTGACAAATTACGTGCCACATGACTTTGGAGGACACTCATTGAAGTGTGTTCCTTGTAAGTGACTTCATGATTAACCCAGTAATTCATTACATTAAGAATATTCCAAAGTGCAGATCACTTTTGTCCACAAGGGATCCCAGGGTGTCATACACTACATTAAAAATAAGAGAATACATTGAATAATCAAACATTAAAAGACAAATTAAAACAGCAGTGCTTCAACAAAACCAAAATGTTCACTTTAAAAAATACATGGACTCTAAACATTTTAAAATATGAACTTGTTAAAATGCTTCAGCAAACATTACCTTTTTAATTTAAAAAAAAAAATCATGAAAAAGAAAACAAAATTGTTGTCAGTTGTCTCTCCTTTAGGAGGATGTTCCAAAGTCAGATTGCCACCACAGAGAAGGTCTTTTTAAATGCTTAGTATATGCCTCTCATGGATCACTGCCTTGTCATGGTGAAGGGGCTTGCATAGCTCACTGAAGCTATGAGCTATGCCGTGCAGGGTCACCCAAGATGGACAGGCCATAGCAGAGAGCTTGGACAAAACATGATCCACTGGAGAGGGAAATGGCAACCCACTCCAGTATCTTTGCCATGAAAACCCCATGGACAGTACCACAAGGCAAAAAGATATGACGCTGGAAGATGAGCCCCTCAGGTCAGAAGGTGTCCAATATGCTACTGGGGAAGAGCAGAGGGCTAGTACTAGTAGCGCCAGAAAGAATGAAGTGACTGGGTCAAGGCCGAAAGGACACTCAGTTGCAGATGTATCTGGTGGTGAAAGGAAAGTCTTTAACCCAGTCACTTGATTCATTAACGCGTCCATCTAGAAGAAGGAGGGACAGATGGGTAACACCTGTCCCTCGTTCTGGTTATTCTCCCAGCTGGCGGGTTCCTGGTAGCCGTGTCAGCTGCCCCTCAGGCCTGTCGGTGCTGCTGCTCAATGCCAGGTCAGTCCACAATAAATCTGTCCTCATCCACGACTTGGTCCTCATCCACGACCTGGCGTGTATCACCGAGACCTGGGCGGGAGGGGGGGATGTCTCCCTCTCACAGCTCTGCCCGCCTGGGTACCTAATTCAGCACTGCCCATGCCCGGAGGGGAGGGGAGGGGGTTTGCTCTAGTTTATCAGGCATCAATTTCCCTTGTGGGGCTTCCTGTTCTCTCGAGGCCGGGGCTGGAGTGCCTCCACTTGGTGTTGAGTGACCGAGACAGACTGGGGATTCTGTTGGTGTACCGTGCACCCTTCTGCCCAACAGACTCCCTGCCTGAGCTGACGGAGGTCATCTCGGACCTGGTGTTGAAGATTCCCAGGATGGTGGTCCAGGGGGACTTCAATCTCCATGCCGAGGCAGCTGTTACCGGGGCGGCTCAGGACTTCATGGCCTCCATGACGGCCATGGGGCTGTCTCAACACGTCATCGGCCCAACCCATGAATGTGGACACACTCTGGACCTGGTTTTCTTGACGGGGCAGGAAAAAGGTGATCTGAGGGTGAGGAATCTAAGCTTGATGCCCTTGTCATGGTCAGATCACTTCCTCATAAGGTTTGAGCTCGAGAGTGGCCTCTCCCTCTGTAAGGATGTGGGCCCGATTGTGTGGGTCCACCCTTGGAGCAGGATGAATCCTGAAGGATTCCTGAATGCTCTGGGGGATTTTCTGGCTGACAGGGCTGGTGATCCTGTTGATGCCCTGGTAGAATTGTGGAATGAGGAGATGACCAGGGCTATTGACATGATTGCTCCCAAGCGTCCTCTTCCGACGATGGGTCTAGCCGAGCCCATTTATCTCCGTGGTATACGATTGAATTACGGGCGATGAAGCAGGCTGGGAGATGATTAGAGGACAGGTGAAGGAGATCACGACAGGTATCTGACCGAACACACATGTGTGTGCAATATCATGCCTGTGCTGTGGTGGTGAGGATGGCGGAGAAGAAATTCTTCTCTGTTTCCATTGCCTCCTCACAATGCCGTCCGGCGGAGCTCTTTCATGTGGTTCAGGGCCTAATACATCTGGGCCCTAAGAAAGATCTGGTGCCGCCCTCGGAAGCCTGCTGTGACGAGTTTGCCAAGCATTTTCGGGAGAAAATCATTCAGATATGCTGCGAGCTCGACTCTAATTTGGAAGCAGATTCTACTGTGGAGTTGCCTTCGACGCCATCTGGTCCATGCTTATTGGATGAATTTCAGTTGTTGCAGCCTGATGATGTGGACAAGGTGCTTGGACAGGTACGGCCTACCACTTGCTTACTAGACCCATGCCCTTCCTGGCTACTTAAGACAGCCAAGCACGGGATTGGGCCCTGGATCTGGGAGGTGGTCAACGCCTCTTTAAGAGATGGCTGGGTGCCTGCACTCCTAAAGGAGGCAGTAATCCGGCAAGTCCTAAAGAAGGCATCCCTGGATCCAGAGGTGGCCGCCAATTATAGACCGGTGGCCAACATCCCATTTTTGGGCAAGGTACTAGAGCGGGTTGTGGTGGGACAACTCCAAGCACTCTTGGATGAGACGGATTATCTGGAACCATTTCAGTCCGGTGTCAGACCCGGGTACGGCACTGAATCTGCCTTGGTCGCCCTGTACGATGACCTTTGCAGGGAGAGAGATAGGGGGAGTGCATCCCTGTTGGTTCTCCTGGACCTCTCAGCGGCTTTTGATACCATCGACCATGGTATCCTTCTGGAGAGGCTTGCAGGAGTAGGAGTTGGAGGCACCGCTTGGTTGTGGTTCCACTCCTATCTCTACGGCCGATTTCAGAAGGTGGTGCTGGGGGACTATGGCTCTGCACCATGGCAGCTATGCCATGGGGTACCGCAGGTGTCCATTTTGTCCCCCTTGCTATTTAACATCTACATGAAACCGCTGGGAGAGGTCATCAGGAGGTGTGGCTGCAGAATCATCAGTACGCTGATGATAACCAGCTCTACCTCTTGTTCTCTACCAATCCAGGTAAGGCGGTGGCTGTGCTGAACCGGTGCCTGGCCGAGGTAATGGGCTGGATGAGGGCCAATAAACTGAAGCTCAATCCAGACAAGACGGAGGTCCTGTTGGTGGGTGGCTCAGGTCTTGGAGCAGGGGACTTGGGCCTTGTCCTGGATAGGGTTGCACTCCCTCTAAAGGACAAGGTCTGCAGCTTGGGGGTACTCCTCGACCCGGAGCTGTCATTACAGGCCCAGGTGACGGCAGCGGCGAGGAGTGCTTTCCTACAGCTACGGCTGAAACATCAACTGCGTCCCTTCCTGGACTATGACTGCCTGGCAACAGTGACACACATGTTGGTGACTTCTCAATTAGATTTCTGCAACTCCCTCTACGTGGGGCTGCCCTTGAAGACGGTCCAGATACTTCACTTGGTGCAAAATAGAGCTGCCAGGTTGCTGATGGGGACTAGGCGTTATTCTCATATAACCTCAGTCCTCCGTCAGCTCCACTGGCTCCCAATTGAAGTCCAGGCCCAATTCAAGGTGTTGGTGTTGACCTATAAAGCCCTAAATTGTTTGGGATCTGGATACCTAACGGACCGCTTACACCCTTATATGCCATCCCGCCCTTTAAGATCTGCAATGGCGGCCCTCCTCCGGGAACCCTCTGTGAGGGAGATTAAGTGGGCAAGTACTCAGATGAGGGCTTTCTCGGCAGTGGCGCCCAAACTATGGAATGCGCTCCCTGGAGAGGTTTGCCTGGCGCCATCATTATTTGTTTTTCGCCAGGCACAGACCTTTTTATTCAAGATGTATTTTAATTGTTAGTTTGTTGATTTGGGTTATAGGTTATTGTGTGCTTATGTATTTGAGTATTGTTTAAATGTGGGTTGTATTAGTATTTGGGTTTAGAGGTGGATGGTGTTTATTTATTTAATTTAATTGCTTTTCGTTTGTATTTAAGTTAACTGTAATAAGTTGCCGAGATGCACTGAGGGGGGAGGGACAAATTAATATATGTTATGATTTTATTGTATTTTAAAATTGTTGTGAGCCGCACCGAGGCTTTGTTGTGATGGGGCGGCATATAAAAGTTTTAATAAATAAATAAATAATAATAAGTCTGATGCTGCAAAGCTCTATACTCCATAGGAGTTAAGATTCATCAATCAAGACAAGTTGGATGTGGTCAAACATGAGATGACAAGACTGAACATCGACATCTTAGGAATCAGTGAACTAAAATGGACAGAAATTGATGAATTTAACTCAGATGACCATCAGGTATACTACTGCGGGCAAGAATCCCTCAGAAGAAATGGAGTAGCCTTCATAGTCAATAAAAGAGTAGGGAAAGCAGTACTGGGATACAACCTCCAAAATGACAGAATGCTCTCAGTTTGAATCCAAGGAAAACCATTCAATATCACAATAGTCCAAGTTTATGCCCCAACCACGGGTGCTGAAAAGGCTGAGGTTGACCAGTTCTATGAAGGCCTACAGCACCTTCTAGAATTAACAGCCAAAAATGATGTCCTTATCATCATGGGGGATTGGAATGCTAAAGTAGGAAGCCAAAAGATAACTGGGATAACAGGCAAGTTTGGCCTTGGAGTACAAAATGAAGCAGGGCACAGGCTGGTAGAATTTTGTCAAGAGAATACGATGGTCATAGCAAACACTCTTTTCCAACAACCCAATAGATGACTCTATACATGGACATCACCAGACAGTCAATCTGATTTCTGTGTTGACCATGTGCTGTGCAGCCAAAGATGGAGAAGCTCTATACAGTCAGTAAAAACTAGACCAGGAGCTGACTGTGGCTCAGATCATGACCTTCTCGTTGCAAAATTTAGGCTTAAATTGAAGAAAGTAGGGAAAAGCACTAGGCCACTCAGGTATGACCTAAATCATATCCCTGATGAATATACAGTAGAGGTGACAAAGAGATTTAAGGAATTAGATCTGATAGACAGAGTGCCTGAAGAACTATGGATGGAGGTTCACAACATTGTACAAGAGGCAGCAATTAAAACCATCCCAAAGAAAAAGAAATGCAAGAAAGCAAAATGGCTATCTGAGGAAGCTTTGAAAATAGCTGAGGAAAGAAGGGAAGCAAAAGGCAAGGGAGAAAGAGAAAGATACAAACAATTGAATGCAGAATTCCAGAGACCAGCTAGAAGAGATAAGAATGCCTTCCTAAATGAACAGTGCAAAGAAATAGAAGAAAACAATAGAATAGGGAGGACCAGGGATCTCTTCAAGAAAATTGGAGATATGAAGGGAACATTTCATGCAAAGATGAGCATAATAAAGGACCAAAATGGCAGGGACCTAACAAAGGCAGCAGAGATTAAGAAGAGGTGGCAAGATTACACAGAAGAACTATACAAGAAAGAGCTTAACATCCCTGATAAGCACGATGGGGTGGTCACTGACCTCGAGCCAGACATCCTGCAATGTGAAGTCAAATGGGCCTTAGGAAGCCTGAGCAACAACAAAGCTAGTGGAGGTGACAGCATTCCAGCTGAGCTATTCAAAATCCTGAAAGACGATGCAGTTAAAGTGCTACACTCAATGTGCCAGCCAATTTGGAAAACTCAACAGTGGCCACAGGATTGGAAAAGGTCAGTTTACATTCCGATCCCAAAGAAGGGCAATGCCAAAGAATGTCCTAACTACTGCACCATTGCACTCATTTCACTTGCTAGCAAAGTGATGCTCAAAATCCTACAAGCTAGGCTCCAGCAGTATGTGGACCAAGAATTACCAGAACTACAGGAAAATTTTTGAAGAGGGAGATGAACTAGAGATTAAATTGCTAACATACGCTGGATCACGGAGAAACTAGGGAGTTCCAAAAAAAATCTACTTCTGTTTCATTGACTATGCTAATGCCTTTGATTGTGTGGATCACAACAAATTGTGGCAAGTCCTTAAAGAGATGGGAGTCCCAGACCATCTTATTTGTTTCTTGAGAAACCTATGTGCAAGTCAAGAAGCAACAGTGCAAACTGGACACAGAACCACTGATTGGTTCAAAATTGAGAAAGGTCTTCGGCAAGGCCGTATACTGTCGCCCTGCCTATTTAACTTATATGCAGAGCACATCATGAGAAAGGCGGGGCTAGATGAATCACCAGTTGGAATCAAGATGTCTGGGAGAAATAGCAACAATCTCAGATATGCAGATGATATCACTCTCATGGCAGAAAGTGAAGAGGAACTAAAGAGCCTCTTGATGAGGGTGAAGGAGGAGAGTGCAAAAGTTGGCTTGAATCGCAAAATTAAGAAAACTAAGATCATGGCATCTGTTCCTCTCACTTCCTGCCAAATAGATGGGGAAGAAAGGGAGGTAGTGACAGATTTTATTTACCTGGGCTCCAAGATCACCGCAGATGGGGACTGCAGCCAAGAAATTAAAAGATGCTTGCTTCTTGGGAGGAAAATTATGGCAAATCTAGACAGCATACTAGAAAGCAGAGACATCACTCTGCCAACAAAAGTGCGTATAGTCAAGGCTATGGTTTTCCCAGTTGCAATGCTTGGTGTGGATCATAAAGAAGGCTGAGCACCAAATGATTGAGACCTTTGAATTGTGATGCTGGAGGAGACTCCTGCGAGTCCCGTGGACTGCAAGGTGATCAAACCAGTCAGTCCTAGAGGAGATCAACTCTGACTGCTCTTTAGAAGGCCAGATACTGAAGATGAAACTCAAATACTTTGGCCACCTAATGAGAAGGAAGAACTGCCTGGAGAACAGCCTAATGTTGGGAACAATAGATGGCAAAAGAAGAAGGGTACAGCAGAGAATGAGGTGGCTAGATGGAGTCACTGAAGCAGTCGGCGTGAGCTTCAGTGGACTCCTGGGGATGGTCGAGGACAGGAATGCCTGGAGGAATGTTGTCCTTGAGGTTGTGATGGGTCGGACACGACTTCGCAACTAACAGCAACAACAAATATGCCTGTCATTGATGTTTCCTCTAAAGATACCAGCGTGTTATCTGTATAGTTGGGTGAAGTTCCTGATTTAATATATTGCCTGTGTATATGAATCACAAGTCAGATATACCCCCATGACAGTTCACCTTTCATGCCAGTTGCAAATGGGCACATTCAGTTTCAACTGCAGATGATCAGGGTCTGAAAAGTCAAATAATACATCAAATTATCATAAGCACATGAACTATTTTTGTCTCATACCTACAGCAGAGAAGACTTGAAGTGAGATTAATTCCATTCAAAGAGTAGCTTTCATGTGTAAAAGAACCCATGGGAAGTGATGCTGGACTATGTGTTGGTTCCACACATAACATGACTATTCTCAAGGGCTGTATTCCCACATCTTCACACATTGTACAGAATGTCTGAAAGAGTAACTTTCAGCTCAACACATGAAGGGTTTGTCTTCAGATATGGTGTGAATGTCTAGAGGGAAGTCAACGGAGAAACATATGTCAGGAGCTAATTTTTGAACAGCAATAGAATTCACCATGGTGGATTGATTGATTGATGAGATTCAGCTTATATTGCTAAGTTTCTCTATTGAACTGGCTCATAAAGAAATCCCAAATATCTTTACAAAGGAGGTAGGAGGTTTCAGTGAAGTATTGCTTTTCCATCTAGTAAAGACTGATGCTAAAAAAGTTGGAGTAAAGTCAAGTCATGCTTGGCTCAACTATATTACATTCAGATTTGGGTTTTTTTGTTGGACATATCTGTGGTCCATTTCCCAAGGGACAGAAACTGCTGAGTTTCAACCTTGTGAATGAAGATCTTGATTCAAGTTGATTGAATGACAAAAGTTCAACTGGTTTTCTGGGGTGGGGAAGTGGGGGATGTGAGTCAGATGTTCCTATGAACATCTCCCACCATCAGTTTTAGGCATACACTAGGCATTCAAAAAAGATCTTCTTGTGACACAGTATGAAAACAGAATATGTTTTATATTCAGATTATGACATGTTGGTTGCCTCTTTTAGAAGATTCCACTGAAAACTTTTTTTTTCAGAGCTTTTTCGCATATGTGCACAGAGTTTGACATGAAAATCCATGCAGACAAGCCTTAACTAAAATGGCAAACCCATATTTAAAGCATCATCGTCAACAAAAACAGCAACAATTGTCTAATATGAAGGCACGTGGTTGTAGATCCCTGCAAAGTACATGCCTGACACTAATATTATCACCTTCTTGGGACCAGGGTGAGACCTTCCTTCTCTCTCAGGCATGGGCAGTATATGATGGTGTTTTAATCAAGTCCTTGTTGTTGATTGTTTAAAGTTGTTTTAGTTATATGTGTTTCCCTATGTGTTGTCTGTTTACTTGTTTCTATATAGTGGAGGTGTGTGTGAGAGAGTGTGTGTGAATGCTTTCTTAAAGCAAAGACTTTTATCTTTGTAAACTACCCAGAGCTCTGGCTATTGACAGAAAAGTAATACATGAAAGAAATGGCAATGAAGCAGGGATGTGGAATGGCTAAGGTGGCCCTAAGAAGTATTTGTCTGTTAGGAAGATAGCTTGAAACACAAGTGCAGCCCTTAAGGCTGGGGGCCAATTCTGCCCTTCTGGGGGTCCCAATCTTGGTCCCCTGAAAAACTATACCCATGTTTTCTGATGCCTGGTTCTTCCCATACTGCAAGTTGCCTGAGAAGTCAGAACTCAATGAGGAGAAGTGTACTCGTAAGATAGAGAGGGAGAGAGGGAATAGAACATTCTTAGCCAATTTGTACGACTTAGATACAAAATACCATTTCCCCTAAAAAATCTAAATATAAACCATTCAGAGAATAATTCAAAAAGGCATCTTTTATGGGCAATAGTTGGGGAATAGAATTTCCAGGAAACTGAAGGACATATTTTGTCACATCATGACACCTACCTCTTCTCTAGGAATTTATTTATTATATCTATATCCCTTCTTCTTCTTCTTCTTCTTCTTCTTCTTCTTCTTCTTCTTCTTCTTCTTCTTCTTCTTCTT
>JAIXND010000767.1:97952692-97978529 GCA_023646645.1 Varanus salvator macromaculatus | reverse complement strand
TTCTTCTTCTTCTTCTTCTTCTTCTTCTTCTTCTTCTTCTTCTTCTTGGAACTCAAGGCAGTTTACAAAATTTTTCTCCTCTGTTCAATCTTATCCCCACAATAATCCTTTGAGGTACATAGGGCTCACAGTCTGTCTAGCTCAAAGTCACCTAGTTAGCTCCATGGCTGAGTGGGAACCAGAAACCAGTCCTCCTGAGTCCCTGACCCATGTTCTGAATCAGTAGAACAGATCCAATGGCTCTCAGTTGGATGCAACACACTCCTGCATATACCTACTGGACAGGATTCAGGGATACAGTGGCAGTAGGCACATGTACATTGAAAAAAGAGGCATATGACAGACCTTTCATAATTTTTTGTTTGAAAGTTGCTTAATCCTGAAGAATGACAACTGGAGCTAAGCCATAGTTTCTCAGGAGACAGTTTGCTCAAAAAATATTCCTGCATTTTTACTCCCCTAAAAACAGAAGACCATTTCACAGAACATTCTCCAAAATTCCCCCCAGCCCTATTTTTGTGATGGGCTACATTCCTCTCAGCCCTACAATGCTTGCTATGATTTTAGATGTGGGGGCACTATGGAGGAAGCAAAACTATTATTACTAATAATTAATATTTTATTTCTTTAGTGTTCAATGGCCAAAGTTTTCTGGATCCAGGCTGCCAACATCATGACTGCTGTTGCCACTTGGAAAACCAAAAACCCTCAGGAAGAAAGATTTTGTGTTACAGTCACTACCAGTGGTGAACCCTACTACACCTGTGAGAAACTGTCGAAGAAGTTCACTTCCCACTGAAGCTATTCTGTGAAAATGCCCCTCCATACTTCTCTGCATACAAATAGGATGAAACATTTCAAGGAAGAGCTCCATAAAAACAAAATCAAATAAACCCCACAAGCCATACTCAGACAGTTAAAACTGAAAAAAAAAAAAAAAAACCAGGGCAGAACTTATTTTGAAATAACTGGAACAATCATGGAAATGAATATTACCAATATGATATTAATCCCTTTATGGTCACCAGTATAAGAGACCAACTTGAGAAATGATGCTAAACACACAGTAAGGGTAAAAAAGGAGCTATTAAGATTTTAGGTAAGATAAGGTAAGATAGATCTCCCATCCGTCCCCCCAAAAAAGGCAGGGGGAGGGAAAGAAAATAGAAAAATACAGTCCTGACTTGGACTGAGCTGAAATGTAAGCATATACAAATTCACATAGCTGAGTACAACACTCCTGCTCTGGGAAATATTTCATTTTATTTATATATATTATTGTATTTTATTGCAACAGGACAAAAACTAAGCACCTGGACAGAGTGATAGCAGGAAGCATTACCTTATTCTGGATTGAACTGATGACATCATCATGCATTTCAATAATGTTTGAGCACCAAAAGGGCAGAGTGGAATGGCTGAATCTGTCAGCCTTGGTTCTCTAATTTTCTCATTTTCACAAGCCTAAGTTTGGTTCATTTCATACCGTGAGAGTTTCTTGGCTCACTCTGAAGTTTGAGAACTTAGAATCAATTTTTTTTTTTGCATGGAAAAGGGTTTTTGTGCATATTTCTCCCATTACATGCATTGCATATGCATTTGGTGCATTATATAATATAGTAAACAACTCCTAATATAGTGCATTTCTGAGCAGTCATTTCCCATCTCTAGATAGATAGATAGATAGATAGATAGATAGATAGATAGATAGATAGATATTTTGATTGATTGGAGAGTTGCAATGTGAATTTCAGAGAAAAACAAAGAATGACACTTTTGGTTCACATAGTAGCTCAAGTTCATAGCTCATAGTAGCTCAAAGTAGTCAAGTTGTGACTAAAGGCAGGCTGTAAATGTTATGTAAATATTCATCATCATCATCATCAACTGAACCATTTGTTCTGTTATCCTAGGGCATGAAAATTACTTCCAAGTTTTCTGAAGGATGGGAAGGCAGTACAGAATTCTAACCCTGAGGCACAGAGCCTTTGTGAGGTGTTAAAAGGAAATTCAGCCTGTGGTAGCTTCCTCCAGTACGATGTCATATTGCCAGCAAAAGCAGCACCTGTAAAATTATTTCTTGTCAAGGACTGTTCAAGGTACTGAATCTCTGAAAAAGGTAGGCATTCACCCTCTTCTGCAGCAGTCTGGGTTCCTGCACAGCAAGACTTCAGATGGTACACAGTGAGCTAATGGCTGCCATGATACCATTGTTAGCATACACCTGCCAAATCTAAATATAGCTTTAATTTGTCTTGCTCATATTTCAGGCTGGACAGTTTTTGCCTTAATCCTTTTCATCCCCTCTTACATTTCAAAAAGAGTCAGTACCATTGTGGTGGGAAAATGTAACCACATGACTGCATGTGGTTAATAGCCTCTTTTGCTATTATGGTTCCTGTAAGTGGAGGCTGGTTTTTTTTTGTCCAAGCTGCAGCAATGACAACAAAAGAAAGCTGTTCCCACTCAACAGCACAACAGCCCCATAAATGAACTCAAAACCTCACCTTTATATTAATTATAAGAGAACTGGAGGGTACGTCTAGTGAACAAAAAGGAAACCATTTCAAGAAATGGGTCAAGTTTGCAAAAGATTGATAATTTTCATTAGCAGACTTACTCTTGTCTGTCTATAAAATTCAGCTTAAATTTGTTTACTCTCTGCTTGATGTAATTAAAAAAAAAACCTTGCAGATTTGCATAGTAGGAGGCCTACTGATGGACTTCTGTGAGCCACTTCATTATGGAACAAATTCACCCATGTAAATTTAGTAAGGAGTTTCCTTTATTATGAGATCTTGTTCAATGATCTTTTAATTGGGTATGATATCAGAAAGCATCTTTGGGAATTGTAATTTGGAACCATGTAGTGTGGCATATTCACATTATATGTCCCCTTTCTGATGTTTGTGTAGTCTCCCTGCATGGTGAAATCATGTGATGTTTCCTTGCTGATCATCAATATATGAAGTAAAGAAAAGAGGGAAAAGGGAAAGCAAGCAGGAGCTTGGTGGAGAAGTTGTGATGGAAGAGGAGATGAAGGCAAGCAAAGGCAAAGCAGAGGCAGTTCTGCACTAGCCCAGCAAAAAGTACTTTGTTTTCTAAGAGACAATTGAAGAGAAGTCCCAGATTAGCTGATTAACGGAAGGGGAGTGGTCAGATCAGCTAGCAGCAGTTTTGTGGGTGGGGTGATTCATTCTGGTTCTTAGCTCTGAGCAGAGTGAGTAAGCTGCCCCAGCTTGCCGAAGGCCTCTGAGACCCAAGCAGCCAAGTTCCCAGGGAGTGAGTAAATGGGGGAGCAAACAGTAGTTTGGAGGAGGAGTTTGGTGGGGGAGGTTCCTAACATTTTTCCCTCTTCTTTTCTCTCCCTTAGCTGTCTCCCACACACTTGTTTTCCTACTTGTAACACACTCCTATTTATTAGTAGGACTGTGTTGTTAAGCTTTAGTGTAGTCAGGAGATAGCACCAGTTGTCACAATAGCCCCCCCCCAAGACAGAATCACTAAGGTTGCTCAAACAATGGACCATGCAGACTCCACAGTGGTGGTGACCTGCAACAACTGTGCAATTTTTATTTTCTTACCTGAGCGGAACATGGCCTGCACATTCAATATGCTCTATATAACCATTAATGCAACTCATACAGCCCACTGACAAATACCTCTTCCTTCTTATCCATGTAGGAAGGAACAACACTGCCAGGAGAAGCTTTGATGAAATAACATCAGAACTTGAAACTGTAGGGAGGAAAATCAAAACCACTCAGGCCTAGATAATGTTCTCCCTAATGTGCTTCCAGTATGTGGAAGAAGAACTGTTAGGGGAAAAAATCCTTCAAGTGAATGACTGGCTATGATGGTAGTGCCATAAAGAGAGATTTGGATCCTGGGACCACAAGCTAAGCTTCCTGGAAGATGGACTATTGGCAAATGTTGAGCTGCACCTAACAAAGAACAGGAAGCAGATGTTTGGCCACTAACTGAAAAACGTAATCAGGAGAGATTTAAACTGAAACCTATAGGGGAGGGAGATGGACAGCATGTCATACCATCACCTGGCAAAGACTTAAATATTTCAACAGAGAAGAAACCTCATGCAGGACCCAACACCAAAAATGTAGGAAGAAAACCAGGGCACAGCAGTAGTGAACTTCAGTGTCTCTATACCACTGCCCAGAGTATGGGAAACAAACACAAACTTGAGCTCATAGTACATGAGTGCAATTACAATCCTATAGGAATTACTGAAACTGGGTGGGATGACTCACATGACTGGAACTCCTGTGGTTGTATCCATCATGTGCATACAACCTTTCCAAGAAAAATAGAAAGGACAAAAAGGGAGGTGGAGTTGCACTGTATGTAAGAGGCAAATTTATCTGCACAAAAATTCAAGAAGAGGAGCTTAGTACCCCCATTGAAAGTATCTGGCTAAATTTACAGGGAGTAAAACATAGTTATTGGTATATATTACTGTCCACCCAGTCAAAAGGAGGATAAGGATGCAAGCTTCGAAAAGCAAGTTACCAGCATTTCCAAGAAGAATGATGTAGTCATCATGGGGGACTTCAATCTCCCTGATGTCATGGGGGACTTCAATCTCCCTGATGTATGCTGGGAGACTATTTCTGCCAAGCATAGACCCTCCAGGAGATCTCTGACATGTGTTGCTGACAACTTTCTCCAGCAGAAAGTACAGGAAGGTACAAGAGGATCAGCTATCCTCAATTAAATACTAACAGGGATGACCTGGTGGACAAACTAAAAACCATGGGAACTCTGGGGGAAAGTGACCATGTGATAGTTGAATTCTCAATTATGAAGGAGAGAAAGGGTAACTGGAGCCAAATAAGTATCCTGGACTTCAAGAAAGGCAACTTTAATGAACTCAGAAAAAGATAAGCAAACTGCCATGGCAACACACCCTTAAAGGGAAAGGTGTCCAAGAGGGGTGGGAAATCTTGAAAAACAAGATTCCCAAAATATACCTATGAACAATTCCATCAAGGAAAAAGTGTAGAAGCCAGCAGTGGAAGCCCATGTGGCTCCACAAACAGTTAAGTGACAGTCTGAAAGAAAAAAAAAGACCATCTACAGGAAGCTGATGCAGGGCTAGACCTTGAAGGAAGAGTACAAACAAATAGCGAGGAATTGCAGAGACAGCATCAGGAAGGCTAAAGCAGGGAATGAACTGAGAATAGCAAGGGAGGCTAAGCACAACAAGAAAGGCTTCTTCAGATACATCCAGACAAAAGACATGAGAAAGAGAAGGGTGTCCAGCTACTTAAAGAGGATGGCAGAGTGGTAACAGACAAAAAGGAAATGGCAGATGTGTTCAATTTCTGCTTCACCTCAGTCTTCTCTCACAGAAAAATCTACAATCAAGAGGAAGCACAAGCTGAAAATGAGAGATAGCAGCCCAAGATAAATGGTCAAGGAATAGAAAGGGTCCAGTGGAGGGCAACAAAAATTATCCCAGGTTTGAAAACACTGCCCTATCAGGAGAGACTGAGAGAACTGGACATGCTCAGCCTTGAGAAGAGAAGATGGAGGGGGGACATGGTATCCCTTAGAAGTACCTCAAAGGCCGTCACAAAAAGGAAGGTCAAGATCTCTTCTTGCTGATGCCATAATATAGAGCACAGAATAATCAGTTCAAGTTGTGACAATCCAGATTCAGGAAAAGCTTCCTCACCATCAGAGCAATACAACAGTGGAACCAGCTGCCTAGAGAGATGGTGGGCTCTCCCACACTGGAGACATTCAAAAAGAATCCGACAGCCATCTGAGTGGAATGGTGTAAATTGGTGTCCTACAACAGCAGGGGGTTGGATCTGATGGCCTTCATGGCCCCTTCTAGCTCAGTGATTCTATGATTCTGTGAAAATGAACCTGCAGGATTTGCTCCTCACAGAACTACTGCTGTGGCAGCAGCAACAAAGAAGGAAACAATATTAGATACTCCAGATCATTCTAAATTTCTAAATTTCACTTGAATATTTTTAACTACAGAATTCTCAGATTCCAAATTGCTTACTTTTAGAGGTGTATAAGAAAAACATTTCACTTCATTTTTGATCAGGATTGATTGAGTTCAAATGCAATCCTTCTGGAGCAAACACAAACTCTTATGTCATCTGTGGTCGAAGTCCATATAATGCCAAGTTTGCAATATGATCTGTGGAACTCATCTCCCAAAGTTGCATTCAATAGCATGTGTTCATCTGAAAAGAAATTTCATGAGAAACATAAACATATATGCAAACATGCTTTAAACAACAGGAGACAGATGCCTGCAGTTTATGTAAATATTTGGATTAATAAGCATGAAATAGGTACGGTATTTCAAGCGTGAGAGAAAAAGCAAACACTCACTATTGAGATGAGGTTTAAGATAAAATTCATAGAATTTCAGTGAGATCAAGTTTTGCTAATTCAGACATCGCTGCTCAATTCCAGTGGCTGTTATTAGGACCTAATAAACTATGGCTCCTACCAACATATTCTTCTGTTCTGAATTAAAATAACTAATTTTTTCCCCAGTTCCAGTTTGGGTCATGATTCCTGGGAAAAATTCACACATTCCCTGTTACATTGCTTTTTTATATATATTTTCAAAGTCTGTCAGACTTATTATTATGCCTTTTCCAGTTTGAAATTCCCTTTTCAATCTTGAGGCTTGCAGATGATAAAAGCCATTCTATTCTTCCCCCTTCATCTTTTAATTCTTGCCATGTCTTAATTTGCCCTTGTTAATTGACCATGTCTCCGTATGTTATAAGATTGTTGTTTCCTGTTACATTTCTTCAGCACTAATAACCTATTCTGAATTGACAGCAGATCCACTGTAGAAGGATGGGAATAAAGCAATCAAGTATTATTCAGGAAAATCACAGGATTATAAAGCTTGCATGATCATAACTAGGCTTTAATATGATCATGGCAGTCACATGAGCATGACAAGTGGTAGAAAATACTCATCCCTTACTATATGTCAGCCTGATATTATTTAGGATACTGCTGGTAGTTAGTCATATTTTTAGTTGATATGCTAACAGCTTCTCCACAGTACCCTAAGAGTGCATTCGTGGCAAGCTATGTACATCTTGTTGTTCTGGAAATGTGGGCATCTCTCCCCTGCTGTCAGCCCTGCACAGCAATTCACTGAGCATTGCCATGCTGTCAGCCATGTAGATGGCATGGTCCTGAGAAAACATATAAGGTGTTTTCTTCCATACTTTCCCAGGGCTGGTTTGCTTCACTTACTAAATAATTTCTGAATTTATCGTATTGCTTCCAGCCTGGCTGGAAGGGCATCATTGCTGCTTTAAAATGCTGCTTTGCTCTGTACCACAGAATGTGGAAATTCTGTCATAACATTTCTTTTTAAAGAAAAGGAATGCATTTTTACAAGAATGCTCTGAAGTTGATTTGTATGTGAACAGAACTTCCATTTGTGTTCCCAGCACCTAGCTTGTATAAGCCTTTATTTGCTTGCCTGTGTTTCAAGAAAGCTAACCCGTACCTCTTTATTGGGCTTTTAGTTTCTCCTTGACACAAGGTCCTCTATGTGACTCTCTAATAATTTTTTCTCTCCCAACCTTGAAACAAAGGAATGGGGTATCTTAAAAGACCTTTCTTTGTGAGTTGTATGCAGGTGTCCAAATATGGACACAGGTGCTTTATTTTTTGCAGTTAAAACTGATACGCTTTTTACCTTGTGATTTTTTTATAGTGCCATAATTCTCACTCATAGTGGTGCCATAAAGTTTAATGGAATAGCATTGGTATTCTTGCCAAATACAAAACCTGAAAACACATGCCAGCCATCCCTTTTGTTACAGCCACAGTGACTACAGTAATGGGGTCTCCTATACAATGGCGCTGGCACAACAGAATCTGACCCAACAAAACCCATTTCAGACAAGCCAAGAAGAGCGATTGGGGCCTGCATGCAACTGTTCCCTCACTGTCCTTGGACATGTTTGTCCCTCCACCTTAACTCCATACGTCACCAGGTGGATCAGGGAAGCCTGAAATGGCCTATTCACATTTGCATAAATAACAATAGAGTCCTCCTGAGAACCTAATAAAGCATTGTCCCCACTTCCACTCATGTTCAGATAAGGTAAAAACTGTTTGCAAAACTTCCTATGTGACACAAGGAGGTAACACGTGGGGCTGGTGTGTACAGCCTCATTCCTCTTATATGTATTGCCTGAATCTCAGTCTGTATCAATTTCCCCCTTTATAAAGGCTTAATTACCAGCATTAACACTTTGATTTAAGTTACAATATGCTGGCTTTTTTTTTTTCTTTTTTTCTTTTTTTTTTTTTTTGCCTTTCAGGTCCCATCCTTTTTACTTTTGACTAGAACTAATCCCCCAAGGGTTTCCCTGAAGTAGAATTTCATCCTTGGGCTAAATGCATTTCTGTATCTCTTCTCTAAAAACAAAAGCAAAACCAGAAACAAGGATCCTGTATATTATTTTGTAAAAAAGGCATAAAGTCAATTTAATTAAAAATAATAAACTCTACTTGGGTATTAGGGAAGTGCACAGCTCAGAGAATGGCAGCTTATGGTCCTTCAAGTGTTTAGGCCTACAACTCTCATCCCATTTGATTTAGCCCATCATGAGGAATGATGGGGCAAAACCTATGAAGAAATGCAGGTTGCCCACACCTTGTATTGACTAAATGTGTGAGGAAAGGAAACCACACCCCTGATAACATGTTTCCTTTACCCTTGAAGGGGGCCTTTCTGAATGCATCCATGCAATTTTGAATGCTGATTTTCCAGTATCTGAAATGGAAATCCTTGAGGAGGTGTAGGGCTAATACATTCCACCTCTTCAGACATTTAGGCAGTACAGTTGCTCAACACCTGAATAGGGTTACGATCACTGGAATAGCCAATAGTGGTTCCTCTGAGCTGTAAGCATTTTCACTCACAGCTTTGCTTCAAACAAAATTAATTACACATACAGACTATAGTTAACCCCTGTCTAGACTGCCATTGCACACAGTCATACATTCCTGTATTACTTTCTGTGAACAGTGTGTGAAGATTGCTCTGTGTAAACACATGCTGGAAAGTTAAGATTGTGCAGAGCTTCTGAGAGTGTGCACAATCTAATCCAAAAAGCAGGTCATTACAGAGCAGCAAATTAGTACTGATAAAGGAAGCTATGATAGTGCATTTAAAGTGTGCAACTTTGGCTTTTTAGATCTTGGAAAGCCCTTTCTTGATCTCTTGTCAAAAGTGGGGTATTTCCCTTGCCTGAAGCATATGAGATTATGAACAGAACCGTATACTCAGGAATGCTGGTTCTTGTTTGGTTTTTTATACAGGATTTAAATTGATCTACCCTCACTGTGCAAAAGGATCAAACAGGCATACTTGACTTTTAGCTGCAGAATAAAGGCTCACTGTCAGCATTTGAACTCAAAGACCTTCATAGCATATGAGATAGTATTCTAATATTCAATATTATTCAATTGAATATTCAACATGCGTCTGTTAACAAAGGTTACCCCAAAATGCTCAGGCTTTAAAGTGTTAATCTTCAGTGAGAGCCAAAACCATGAAGAGTATGACATTCCTCCACATTGCCTTCATTCACTTCTGTGTATCTAAAAAGCTCCCAGACAAATTTAATTTCATTAAACACATCTTGGGGAAGTGCCAGAGCTACTTAACATGCATGTTTCATCAAATCTTTTCCTTTTCAGGGTGACAGACTGGTTAAAAAAATCTGCTGAATTACATGACCTGTGCATGCCCAATTTTTTCCATCAACTTGACCCATCCCCAAGGATAACTCAAGTCTTATCTCCTCTGGGGTAGTTTTTGTCTAAACATTACATGCATTGGTAGACAAGAGACAAGGAACTGATCAGAGACAGGATTCATGGCACCCAGGGCCAGCCTTATTATTTTGCCATCCAAGACAGACAATTCCTGAAACAACCCTCCCCTTCATTGTCCATAAAATAAAATAATATTACTTACATATGTATCCATTTGTAATATTTCTACCCAACTTTTAAAACAGAAGCACTTCCAAGGTGACTTATAACAATACAATCCTATAAGATAAAAACCAGTACAAAAACAAAACAGTGAATATAACAACAACAATTTCTCTGCATCTGGCCTAGACAATACCGATGACCCTCAACATAATTCCAACTACAAAGTAGAATAGTCCTACAGCCAGTAAAAGATAGTTCAGGGAAGAGCAGAGCAAATTATATCCATCTGCTGCCCTTTCTTGCTACCCCATATCAGTAGCCTGAGGTGACTGCCTCATTTTGCCTAACAGTAAGATCAGCCATGGTTAATGAGAATTTTGTCCTAACTATTTTAATAAAGAACTTTTTCACAGAGCTAAGCTGGAAGTTCTTTAGGCAAAGTTTTCATTTCAAACCCAGGGGACTTGGAGATAAGTATGTTTGACACAGTGTACCCTCTTAGCAGTTTTTACAACTGCAACTGCTACTTGTTTTTCTCATCATGGTGGTAGCAATTATGTTCCCTAGTAGGCCAGGCAACATTTCTTCAGGGCTTTCTAATTCCTTCCTGTTGAGAAGACTCCAGAGAAGAATTGCACACTGGTCCCACCTTTTATGCCCTCATCATCAAGCCTCAGAGTGAGAACAGGAATGACTGTTCCAGTCTTCACTTGGGCATCTTTCCAGTAGGAAGAAGCAATGAAGCATGAAAGAAATGGTATCTGGCAGTGGCGCTGGGCCTATCATTAGGCATAATGAGGTGGCAGACACTGGGGAGTGGAGGAGAGTAATAGTTGTGAGGAATTCAAGGACGGAGCAGTGTGAGCCACACAGTTTTCTTTGCAACCATGCGAAGTAGCCTGCTGCCTTCAGCTTGGTGATGGATGTCATCCCATGTGGCAACATCAAAGTAAGAGTCAACTGTCAATACAGTTAGCTTCTTATGTGGAATTGGTGTAAACAGCCTTGTTCAGAAGTACAGGCAGTAAAATGTCTTGGAACTGGTAGCACCCATAGTAGAAAATATGAACAGTACCAGCAGAAACTAGGGCAGGAATTGACTGCTGTCTGCATATCCCTCCAAACCATCAAAATGTTCTTTCCAACTTTTAACTTGACAGAAAGACCATAAATCATTGCATGATGGAGCAGGGGACATTTTGTCACTGAATGAATTTCCTTAATGGCATTAGGGTTCTCCTGTCCTAAAAGCAATTGTATTATTCATTTGTTCATTTCTTTAGGTAAAATACTGGTGTGCTCCTTTGCTAGCTACATATCTGCGTAGAGGCCAGGAGCTGGATCTCCTCAGTCCTGGTACAGCTCTCTAACCATTATGCCACACTGACTCCCTCAATAATGTGTAGTGCACCTTATCCCCTGTCTTTCTGATAGTGTTCCATTGCCCTGCATATCCTTTGGATAGGGTTTGAATGAAAATAAAAAATGCATTGCAGCCAGTGGGAGGCATTTTTGTAGTCAACAACATCATAGGCTGAAACCTTTAGTCAAACAAATCTGGCTGAAACCTTTAGTCAAACTAAGATAAGCACTAGTATGGTGAATTGCCTACTGTTCTGAGGCTTTATGCTTATTATGGTGAAAAGGTAAGTTCTGAAGGCTAAGGAATCTATTGAGCATCATGCAATGGCAACCTGTGTAATTCAGAGCCTAACACATATTCAGTAAGCTATGCCCTGAAAATAATCTGTCATCATGTTAAACCAACCTTTCTCTAACTTGGATCTCCAGATGTTGCTGCACTACATCTCCTATGATCCTTGATAATATATGGAATTGATTGGATTTGTAGTAAAACTCCATCTGGGACACACTATGGGTGAAGTCTATATTAAACCCTTATTCATGACCAAAGGAATTGGCTAATGTGGTTCATTCATGAGAAACTCTCTCAAACAAAGAAACAGACCTTGACATGACAACAAGAATCTGGTCCCAATTATGAACACACGTTTATGAGCGCACACAGAGCTCCCTGCTAGTCAAATTCTCACTTTAATCGTTTTAACCAAGGTAAATAAACCAATTTGCCAGAAGCATTGAGAGAAGCTAGCTGCCTGGAAAGGTTTCCAGGCCTAAGGAGACACATTCCTTAAGATGAAAAAGTTTCCTGTGGTATATGCCACTCCTTTACTTAAAATCAGGTAAAACAGGAAATATCTAGGACTGCCTGTTTAATTGAAAGCAGGAATCTGAAAAGACTTGAAAGGGAGAAAATGTTAATAGAAATGTGTTTGTTTCTTTAGAAGCATAACCACTAATGTGGAGTGCAGGAGGGTAGATGCTCATGGAAAAACCAATAAACGTTTTTGGAATTGTACTTAAGTTTTGAAGCTTTTTTTTTCCTTAAGAGGTCATTGTGGAGATGGAAATTACAGTCTTGAGGAAGTTTCTGCTTCCCTGAGCTTCTTGGAGCCAGGGTTGAATAAAAAGAAAAAGAGAGAGAGAGAGAGAAAGAAATATCAGTCCTTTCGCTGCCAACTGGATGAAAGCATACTCCTCTTAAATGGTCAAAATGACTTTGAATATCCAACAAGGGCTGAAGGAAAGGATGAGACAAAGATGACTACTTAAGGTTGACAACATCCCTCCAAGCCCCAAGTGTTCTGTATCTAACTCATCTCTTGTTAAAAACTTCAGAATGTACTGATTCAAAAGTTCTAGATTTAAAATGTGTGTGTCACTTTTCAATGACAGTGTCAGTCTGATGAATATGTCTCTTTTGTTTTGTTGAAGGGGGAAAATCCCTTTGGTAGACAAGACAGCTTTGCTCTAGCTGAAGAAATAACTAATGTCCTATTCTGAATATCATGAATTTCCATAATAAAACAAGGGAGACAACATGGACCCCTGTGTGTTTAAAAAAGAAGGGCTTCTTCTTCACTGCTTCCATCCATTTGTTTAAGTCTCTGCTTCAGCCACTGAACAATGTGCGATGTGATAAAGTGCTCTGACAGTCTCTCCTGGAACTTTCAAGTGACAACAGGAATCCTTTCTCTTTGATGCATTCCACCTCCTCCTGATCAGTATTAATATGAGTAAAGTAAAATATGGCCAAAGCCATTTAGAGATGCAATCACAGTGTCTCCATTTATGTTGGATTATTTCTGGATCTATTTCAGCTGCTACAATCACAGGGATTTTAAAAAAGTATTCTAGCCAGTGGTCCAAGCCTTATTTATGGGATTGGATCTTGATTTCAGTGGGGCTAACCGAAGTGTTACTAAATCTGGATCCAACACATGTGCTGTAAAAGATAATTTGGAGGTGAAGAGATCCAGATCAGATAGAACTAAGGATGCTTCCAATGTTCTTCTGATCTGATTTTTTTTCTCTCAGTGTTGGAATTTCAGAGTAGGACCAATGCATTAAGAGTCATCTATCATTCTACCAAATTTTTGTCAGAGCACTATTTATTTGCAATTTTTTGCTTCTGGTCATTAATTTGTTTGTGACTACATCCCATGTTCTAGGCATTCTTATGCATTGCAAACAAGAACCAAACACAACAACACATTTTTGCTATGTTTATCACTACACATGAAACCCAAATGTGGCCTTCCTTATGTAGTGGTTAAAAAGAGAAGAGGGAGCCTCTTTTGTCCTTCTTCTCCTCATAGAATCATAGAATAGTAGAGTTGGAAGGGATCATGAAGGCCATCAGGTCAAACCCCTGCTGTTGCAGGACACCAAGTTACACCATCCCACTCAGATGGCTGTCCACTTACTTTTTGAATGTCTTTTGTGTTTGAGGCCTTTGAATTGTGGTGCTGGAGGAGACTCCTATGAGTCCCTTGGACAGCAAGGTGATCAAACCAGTCAGTCCTACAGGAGATCAACCCTGACTGCTCTTTAGAAGGCCAGATACTGAAGATGAAACTCAAATACTTTGGCCACCTAATGAGAAGGAAGGACTCCCTGGAGAAGAGTCTAATGCTGGGAACAATAGATGGCAAAAGAAGAAGGGGACGGCAGAGGATGAGGTGGCTGGATGGGGTCACTGAAACAGTTGGTGTGAGCTTAAGTGGACTCCGGGGGATGGTGGAGGACAGGAAGGCCTGGAGGAATGTTGTCCATGGGGTCACAATGGGTCAGCTGTGACTTCACAACAACAACAACAACAACAAGTGTGGGAGAGTTCACCACATCTTAGGCAGCTGGCTCCACTGTCATGCACTTGTTTAAACTCTGAACATTAGAATGATGGATTCCAAGAAGAGAGTGGTAGGTTTAAACCTATCCTCCCCAGTTTTAATTGGGGCCCATCTACCTCTTTTAGTGCAAAAACTGAGGCAAAGATCAGCAGTGTGCTACATATTTAACCTATGTGTAGTGTGATATTCTTATGAACAGTTAAAGACATGCCAGAGCTGATTCATGACATGTAAGTCTATTTTATTTTCATTCCAAAAGGAAATATCCAACACTTCATCAGTACAGTGCCTTTCTTGAACTGACAAAATGGTTACAAAACACTGTGCAAAGTTTCCAGTTCAAGACAATAAGCAAAGCAAAAAGTGGAGGCAGGAAGGGAGGAAATGGTTGATGTTTAGTTCATTGAATATGAATTTCTATGAATGTAAGTACATAGGTAGGTTCTACCAAGTACAGAGATAGTTTTACCTAAGACCTTCCCAACAGGTTGCTGGGAAGAAAACAAACAATAATTGATCTCCCATTATTGAAAGGATAAAATGCAGGAGTTACTCAAAGCTATCTTTTGTTCTACATTTTAATATATTTCTAAGAGCAATCAGTGTATACTGTCTGGAAAATATTTTGAATTATTTGGAAATTTGTAGTTAATTAAAAAGAGCATTTCCATTACAGAGGCAGGTTTTTTAAAAGGCAAAAAAGAATGCTTTTATTATGTAAGTTAGCAAAGAACAACAGAAACTGCATGGCACTCATAGCATATCATGCAAAGATACTCTGGGTTGATAGATAAGTAATGGGAATGAGAGATATTTGATGGGAAAATTCTAATGCTTGATCAAGTCCTGATGGCATTGATTGTTTTTCCTTTGTGGTTTTATTTTATTATTAATAAAATAGCAATATCTTTCTCAAATACGACTCCAAATGAAAGTATGGGACACAACTCTTTGAGAGTTTAGCTGCATGTTTTAGTCAGCTGTGAAAAGTTTCAGTTCTGTAATAGTGGACAATGCTGTCAAGATAAATATTCTGATAATTTTCACCCTTTCTGTTCTGAACGGATACATAGAGAAAAAGATTTCAAGTAGCAGGATGGTTAGGTCTTAATCATAACAACTTCAGAGCAGAAAGATGGCTTTCAGATCTGGGAAGGTGTTGATACTGCTCTACACAAGTCTGGTGCACTCACAACTGGAGTACTGCATCAGTTTTGGGCTTCACATTATAAAAGAGACAAAGCTAGGTTAGAATCAGTCCAGTGCAGGGTCACAAGAATGGTAGCCAGGTGGGAGCAATGACATATGAAGAGAGATTGAAGGAACTGGGTCTTTAAAGCCTGGAGGAGATTCCAAGGGGGTCTTTTAGTGACTTATAGGTATGTGAGTGGATACCATGTGGAGGAGGGCTGTGACCTGTTCTTCCCTGCAGTGGAGGGCAGGACACTTTCCAAAGGGCAAAACTCAAGGAACCAGGCTTCAGGTTGCATGTTAGGAAGTATATGGAATAGGCTTCCAAGGGAGATGGTTGAGGCGCCATCATTGAGGGTGTTCAAGGAAAGACTGGACAACCACAAGTTTGGGATTAGATGAGCAGAATCATCTGGAGCTGGGGGTCAGACTAGATGGCTGGGGAGATCCCTTCTGACCCACTTTGTTTTTGTGTTTCTGTGATCACAGGCAGACAACCTTATATATATATTCACACCCACACACACATTAGAATAACAAGACTCAGAGTTTCAAAAAAAAAACAAAACAAAAAAAACACCACGTCAGAAAGAATGGTTGAAGTAAATTATCATTTTTAACATAATCAGTGATTTCTAAATTTTTAGATGCAAATCAGCCTAATTTTCATTGACCTCAAGTCAAATGCATATTACATGATGTCATGTCAGTAAAGTTCATGCCACAAGTAAAACGTTGGATAAAGATCATTATTTTAATAGGGAACTCAGGTAGTGTTTTCCTGATTGTAGTCAAAATGTGATTAGTGAGAGGCTTTAGTGTATTCAAGGAAACTCCAAGGTTTTCAGAAGTATCCCCTATCCTCCAAATACAATAAAATAGAAAGAACCCAAGGGAGGAAAACAAACACAGGGGCAAATATGAGAGAAATGGAAAACTTTGGACTATAGTTACTGCTTATTCTAGGCTCAAATCCCTATGTAAAAACAGCAGCAACAACAACACATATACAGAACTGGCTTAGGCCATGGTAGTGGAAAAAGTCACCAATATAGATTGGTGGAAAACTGCCTGCTCAAAAGGCAGAAACAGTGATTACCAATGGTACGAATACTCACTTGCACAATTTGAGACACAACAAACTAAGTAGCTCTATCCATGTCTACCTAAAGCAAGTTCCACTAAATTCAATGGGGCTTCTTTCATATTAAGTGGGTATATAATATCCTGCTTTGCTACCTTCCTAAACCTGCTAAAACAACTGGTTAGCAAGCTCATGGCATGGCTTAATTATGGGTTAATTTTAGCTTGGTAGGATCCTAAATTGTGCTTTCTGTATAGCTGAGCAGTTGTATCCTTCTCTCTAGAAAAGATGCGGTGAGTATTCTCTGTAGGATTAGTACAAAATGAGTTGAGAGAGCAAGCTAAGAACAGCCTTCCTGCTAAGCTTCTTTAAAGCAGCATGTGGGAATATCTTCTTTTTGAGCAAATTACTTCATAGTATTATCCCTTTAAGCGTTTTTCATGTTTTCATTTCAAATACAGAGAAGAATCAAATGATGAACCTTGTTTAACATAAAGGAAATTCATGGCAACTGCTTTGATACTTTACCTCAAATAATGACATAGCTGTAAAAAAATTCTCAAACGTGTTTTAAACTTTAGTATTGAGTAGAGGTCAGTGGAGAGAAGGCATAAGTTCGAACAGGATCAGACTGGAAAGTATTGTTTTAAATTATTACTTTTAAAGACCAGGTGTCCTCCCAAAACAAGTTGTCAGGCAGAACTGGGGACAAGGACTGGGGGCAGGCAATCAGCTGGAAGATATGGATTTGAGGACAGCCTCTATATCAGAAGCATCAGTCAAAGATGATGACTTCCATGTTGGTATAGGGAGGAGAACAAATAGAATGGAAAGTTTAAGTCAGGGACTAATTATTTGTCATGAAAGAAACATTCATTTCAATTTGTTTTAGATGAAAATTTACTCTAAGGGCAGGTCACTCTTGCCTTCTTTGCATATGCTGCGCATTAATAGCTAAAGGGGTATGTAATGCAATTAGGCTATGTGTGGCAAGAAGAATGCTTTCATTTATTCTCCAGCTACCCTCACCTTTCCTGCTCATGCATTCCTTGCTTTATACCCAATGCCTGCACAACAAGTTGCACATAATGCATCCCTGCATGGGGGATGTTTAGCCTACCTGAGTACAATGTCACCCCAGTCATCCCTTCAACAAGTATGAAAATACTTCATTTTGTTTTCTTCAAAGTTTCCAGATGTAAAAGTTTCGTAACTATACTTATTAGCTTGGCATATCCAAGTGAGCTTTCTTGGATCCCAAGCTGTAAGCTGCTTGCTGAGGATAATGGGCATTTCAGTGTGTGATACATCATCAGTATACCAGGATGGGTGATAATGGTTTGCATTTTGGTCCTGGGGTTGTTCACATGAATGAAGTCTTGGCTTCTTTGAGTTTCTTCTTCATGCTTGCTTTCGGAGCAATCTAAGATTTGGTTCCATCTCCACCTTGCCCTTCACTAAGCTGTCTTGAGAACCCAGTAACTAAATAAAAATGGCAACACAGAAAATGTAGTACTTCATATACATAAACTTGACAGTGTGAGTGCATTGAGATAATAGATGCTAAAGCAGACTTCAGTGATTTCTCCAAGACTAAAGTGTTTCAAAGCCTACTTCATGATATTGATATTGAAATACAGTAATTCAAAGCAAATTAAGACAAATAAAGACAAACTTCTACCTTCTGAGACTGACTCTTAATGTCATAGATTATTAATGAACCCACATAAAATTCCTCCATGAGCACTGCACAACTCTCAACTGTCTACTGCAAGCCTCTTAAATATTTCCATCTTCTGCTTGAGGGTAAGCACCATGCATTTACGCTTACATGGATCCTGTTTCAGCATACTTGGGATTGGGTGAGAACACAGTATTTGACTAACAGTAGATCCAAACAACCAGCATGAAACCAGCTGCCTGGAGAGGTAGGCTCTGCCACACTAGAGACATTCAAAAAGAAACTGGGCAGCCATCTGAGTGAGATGGTGTAATGTGGTGTCCTGCAACAACAGGGGATAGTACTGTTGTAGCACCATTCCAACTCTACTATCTATGATTCTATGATTCTACTCATGGTGAATTAGTGGGAGTGGGAGACAAACATGTGGGCTTATTCATGGACTGGTGTGTGACGTGTGGGCATGCCATGCCAAATTTAAACTTACATTTCCACTAGAAATTGATTTTATTTAAATTTTTAAAGTATTATTTCTTCATTTTTTGCCAGTTGTTTAACAGTGCCTGTTGCTTGAATTCTGGTTAACCAAGAGTCTACTGTATTATGGAAGCTCCACACCATGAACACTTGTTATACCTTCCTTTACTTATCTTTTTTCTAAGCTAAACCATCTCTGCTGTTATAAACTTTCCTCATAAAGCAGTTGTTCAATCTCTTAATCTTCTACTTTTCAGATGCAGTGACTAGAACAGAACACCATATTCTAAGTGTGCTTTTACCAAATATTTGTACAAGGGAGTATATTTTTCACTGATATTTTTTCACAGGGGCTTCTCACACTCAGAGAGCTACTTCAGCCAAGAGCTATTCATTGCCTTAATAAGATCTGACTGCTAATAACCATTAGAATTTAAGAAGGCTGCATCTCCCTCAGGTGGCAAGATGAATTTGTTTGATTGTTCTGACCCTAAAATATATGCCTGCATTCCATGATCTTATCACACGGAGCATAAGGAAGTCCAATGGTCTTCTGTTTTCAATTGAGTGAGGCTGATTCTTGCAATAATTTGAAAAGACCCATTCCATCCTATAACCTGTCCTCTTACACATTTTTACATTTTCTCTTATTATCAAAGCCAAGTCTGTAATTCCATCCTTAAAAGCCATTTCATACTTATTTTTCAATGTAGGTCCTGCATGATTTAGTCTTCTAAATCCATTCAGAATAATTTGAATTAAGGTTTGTTGCAAAGCTCCTGATTAGTCATCAGAACAGACTTCTGGTGTTATAACTTCCAGTTGCTTCATATATATTCTGTCTGAATCATAAGAAAAGGAGCCATAGCCTAGTGGAAAAGCAAATGCTTTGCATGCTAAAGGTCCCAAATTCAATCCCCATGACTCTAGGGAGGGTTGGCAAAACATCTGCCTGAGACCTGGGCTACCAGTCAGTGTTGAAAATATAAGGTTGGCTAGACCCATGTTCTGTTACAGTATAAGGCAACTATCTATTGTCTCATGTCAGTCAACAGTCTTGATACAAGATAGCTTGGCTTGCTGCAGCATGAAATTAGCATCTTAAATTAGCAACACTGCATTTTTATCACAGCAATTAAGAACAGTGGGTGAATGAACTTGAGTATTAACATGGTAATTGGAAGAAGCAACACCAAGAACAAGCCTGTGAATAGAAATCAGTTAATGAGCAATTGCATGTTAAATCCAAGACAGTGTTGAAAAGAGCAGGGAAAAATAACAACAATGGTACACAGGGCACCTTAGCACATTTGGGCTAAATGTTAGTTATTTTCCCCAGAATAGAATAGAATATAGTATCAGCTACAGTGTTGTAGAGGAAACACTTGACTTTTTCAAGTTATCATTTTCCCGATGCTAAACTTGTTTTGCCCTAATTCTACAGACAGTGATACATACTTTTAGTTTGCATACAAATATTTACATATTTTGTATAAATGTTATATATGTTTTCTGCAAATGTGTTCATTTTTGCATTCATTTAAACTGTACACATTTTTCAAGGGTTTTCTCCTTTCATTAAACTGTTTTGGGGCACCCTACAAGCAAATGCATTTTACGGCACACTGTTTTCAAATTCATGTATTTTGTCTAATGTACACATTTTTGTAAGTATAACATTTGCTGCCATAAAAAATACTTCCTTAGTAGTCCTATTCTTGCTTTGTTTGACTTTTTAAGCCATATGAACTGGCAATCACCAATTCATCATATGGTAAGCAATCAAAAAAATTAATTATACACAGAGTGGGTCCCCATCTCTCATACATTACAGTTTACTCAGATTCATCTGATGCTGAGGAGGCAGAGGAGTATTTGGGAGGTGGGGCAGAACTTGGAAGTTTCAAGGTTACCTCGTAAATTTTCTCAGGTCAAATGTAAGAACCAGCCTGCCTGGCTAAGTCAGGAATGCATTTCAGAGCTTCAGGAGAGGCAATAAAAACAGAACTCCTTAACCCAGGCAGCAGATGAATTATCAGTTGTCTGGCATTCTCCCTGCCCAGCCCACAAGCAGCAGGAAACACCCTGAGGGTGGAGCCAGAAACTTTTCTGAAAGGAAGGGAAGGAGGGGAAGTGACAGTTTGCTTTCCCTTCTTTACTTGGGCAGGTGCCTTTTCCACATCTCAAAGAGATTGCTACTCTAATCGCTCCTGTGCTGTAACCAGTTAAGCTTCAGTAAAAGAACTGCACTTGTAAGTCTCATTTTGAGTCTACTGAAAGAGAGGGAAAGAGGGAAGTGATCAGCCCATTATATTATATATAGTGTAGAACCCTGTGAATTGACTGCTTCTTTGATGCAATTCCTATTATAATCAACAGACTTTCCTCCAAGGAACTGTATGAGTGTTTTACAATTACACTACTCTAGTCCCATGTTTCTTTAGTTGCATCTACTATATTTTAACCCACCAAGCAAGGACACATCTCTTCTACGTATAGTATATACTGTAGCTCTCCATTGGGTGTAAATGCTTGCTGAGATGAAAGAAACAGAGTAGTTAGGATAAATAAATGGAGGGCAGTTGTGGAGGGCAGAATCAACCCCCTGCCAGTCACATAGATTTATTATTGAGCTTGATGACAGAAATTGTACTTTACAGGAAAAGATTTGATTATATATGATTCCAGGCATGTGTCTTACCATGCCAATTTTAGCTATTTCAGTTCTGTTCTGGCTCACTTGCTGGAAGCTTATATATGAATATGTCTCAATAGTGGCATCTTCTTTCTTCTAATGCAACGTTTAGAGTTTTCCTTTCTGACTATCTTTTAACCTGCAAAACTGAGGTAGGTTGGCCCCATCACTATTTTCATGCTAGTCTTTAAGTACAACTAAATTTGAATATTATTCAGTTATAAGGGCATTATTTGAGAAGTTTAAAAATATACACCCAAATCCTTAAAACAGAATAGAGTCAATGAGCATCTGTCTACAAGATAATGAAATCAACATAAAGGATCAATTTTCTTTGTTTTATTGGCAGAACTGTTAGTTTCTGATCAAAAGTAAGTGTCAAAGTACTTTCAGCAAAAAGTGTTGATGCAGAACAGCTTTGTTACACAGCTGTTCTTTTCTGTTGTTTCCACCTTCTCAGAATTGACAATTCTAATAAGAGTGGGGCAAGCAAAATACACCCATTTAACAATGCCTCTTTCTAGATGAAAAAAAATTATTGAGGAGGAATTTTAAAAATATGGAAGGAATATAGGCTAGAATGTATGCTAATTTGCAAAAAGAATAAATGGATTAAAAAACCAAGGAAACACAACAGCCCTTGCTCTTTGTTATATAAGCTGCAAGGTAACTGGTTTTAGCTATCAAGGGAATTCCATGGAGTTTAGTTTGATTTACTCTGCATTTGCCAGCATTGAACACAATAAACTTTTCTAATTTTTACCTATTTCAGAAACATAGTAACAGACCAAGTCAGAAGGGGCATCCTGGGCCATCTAGTCTGAACCCCAGCTCCAGCCGACTCCATTCACGACATGCCCAGAAGAACTGCTCATGAGAAGTGTTGGAGTTCAATCTCAAATCACATGCTTTGCATGTGTACAGTTCCAATTTCTTTGCTGTCTTCATTGAATACAAAGGGTCAGGGTTGAAAGTTATTACCCATACTGAAATATTCATAGAATCATAGACAAATGGAGTCAGAGAAGGCCAAGAAGGCCTTCAGGTGCTGCACTCTCTGCTGGTGCAGGATGCCAGTGGCACCATCTCACTCAGATAACTGCTTAGCTTCTGCTCGAATGTCTCTTGCATGGAAGAACACACCATCTCTCTGGGCAGCTGGTTCCACTGTTGTATTGCTCTGACAGTCAGGAAGTTCTTCCTTGTGTCTAGCCTGCACCTGGTGCATCGTTGTCGTCGTCAATCACTCAGTCATGTCTGACCCTTAGCTCCTGACAGTCAGGACCCCGAGGGTGTGGAATGGGCTTCCATGAGAGGTCATTGAGGCCCCATCGGTGAGGGTGTTCAAAGACAGGCTGGACATGCACATGGTGGGTATGTCATGAGCGGAGCCGGCTGGTGCCGGAGGTTAGACTAGATGGCCCAGGAGCCCCCTTCTGATTCGCTCTGTTTCTATGTTTCTATGTTTCTACTCTATGGAATATTGCTCTTCCTGCCTCTCTGTCTCACATTGCTTCCTTCAAGACCACCATGTCCATCCCACTGTTTTTCTTTCTGGTATCTAGCCACTGGGTGCTGAGGTGGCCTCTTCTCCTTTTTCTACTGATCACTCCCAGAAGGATTGACTTTTCAAGTGAGTCCTCTCTCATGACATGTCCAAAGTATGACAGTCTTTGGTGATCTTGGTTTCAAGTGATATTTTTGGAGAGGCTTGGTCAAGCACTTCTTTGTTTGTGATTTTTGCTACAACAGTCATCTTCAGCACTTCTTCTATCTGCCTTTTTCAGAGTCTAAGTTTCACAGCCATGCATGGCAATTGCAAAATTTTGGGGTTGACCAAGATCTTATTCAGACTGGACACTGGATTTCTTCCAAGTGCTATGTGCCTTCTGATCTCAGAACTGTGGTCACCATGTTGGACAATTTTAGATCCTAGGAAGTTGAATTCTTTTACTGTTCCTATGGTCTCATTGTCAATCTGTACTCTGACCTGTGTGTTCTCTGCAGTCATCATTATCTTTGTTTTCTTGATGTTAAGGTGCAATCCAAATTTTTCACTTTCATTTTTGACTCTAAGGATTAGCCACTCTGTTACTTTTTTTTAATTGGCTGGAGAAACGGGACTTGGTTCTGATCTAAAGATGTTTTCAAGTTATTATAAATGGATTTTAGTATGATCATAGAATGTTAAAAGATATGTAGTAGTGGGTTGACCCAGTAAATCCGATGTGTACAATGATTGATGTTTGTAGTATTAGTTCAAAATCCTAATAAAATTAAAAAAAAAAAAAAAAGGATTAGCCACTCCAGATCTTCTTTACTCAGAGCAGAGTTGTATCATCTGCATATTGGAGATTGTCTTCTGTAGTATTTTCCATTATGCCAGACTCTCATATACATTGGGTATCCCCAAGTATATTTAATATTATTCTTCAACAATCTAATCTTCCCAGTTTCAATGTTTTATTGTTTTCTACTCACTAAACAAATACCGTATTTTTTGCTCTATAAGACTCACTTTTTTCCCTCTCAAAAGTAAGGGGAAATGTCTGTGCATCTTATAGAGTGAATGTGTGTGTGCAGTAAGTCTGTCAGATGTGCAGTCCATGGGGAAGTGATGGGGAATGTGCCTGTGATTATGTGCCCATTTGATTCAGAATATTTTTTTCTTGTTTTCCTCCTCTAAAAACTAGGTGCGTCTTATGATCAGGTGCATTTTATAGAGCAAAAAATATGGTAATTATTCCAAAGACTTCAAACATACCATGTACAAAGTCTTATTTCTCTCTACAAATGCTATTCAGAGGCGAAATGGCGTTTTAGGGTAGCAAATGCTGTGGATGCTTGGGGCAACCAGTTCAGATGTCAGCCTTTTCCTTTTAAAAGGTCTGTCAGTGGGGCTGTTAAATGAGAGAAGTGGGGTATGAATCAGCGATAGAAATGTGTGAATCCTAAGAATTTTTGAAGTTCTCTCTTCGTTCGTGGTGGTTGCCATGATAGTACAGTGTGTACCTTTTCAGGATCCATCTGTAGTCCATCTTGGGAAATACGATATCCTAGATACATCAGAGACTTGGTGTGGAACTCACATTTTTTGAGTTTGGCGGAGAGGTGATTCTTGCGCATGTGTTGGAGGATGGCCCGTACGTGTTGGACGTGAGACTCTGGGTCATTGAAAAAAATCAACAAATCATCCAAGTATGCGATCAGAAAGCCATCCAAGAAATCATGAAAGATCTCATTTATCAACCTGGAAAACAATTGCCCTGTGTTTACCAAGCCAAATGATGTTATGAGAAACTTGAACGTGCCAAAGCGCGATTGGAAAGCAGTTAGGTGTTCGTGTCCAGGACGGATGCAGAATAAATTGTATGCGTTGCGGAGGTCTATCTTGGTAAAAATGTGCGCGTGGCTCAAACGTTCCAAGATCTCCGAGATTAGAGGCCTGGAGTACGTGTTGGGTACAGTAATGGAATTTAGGTAGCGGTAGTCAATACAGACTCTAGGCTCCTCGGAATTCTTCTGGGGGACGATGATGGGCATAGCAGAGGTGGGAGATGAGGATGGATGGATGAAGCCTTTTTTAAGGTTGGTGGAAATGAAATCCTTGAGGACCTGAAGCTCTTTTGGAGACATGGGTCTCAATTTTCCAACAGGAAACGAGACACGCGGCTGCAGGTGAATTTCCATGTCTCAGGCATGGTGAGGGGGTAATCTATCAGCCTCCTTTGGGTCAAGGACATCCCAGAAATCTTGGTAGTGGGGAAGAAGAGCTGTGGTCAATGGTGGGGGGGGGGAGACTGGGGGGGGTTCGGGGGTTGGAATCAATGCAATATTTGGTGTAAAATGAAGAGTTGAACTGTATTTGTCCGGAATCCCAGGATATTTGTGGCTTGCGTTAGCCAGTCCATGCCAAGTACTATGGGATATTGTAAATCATTCACCAGCAAGAATACTGCCTGTTTGCGGTGTCTGCCAATTTGCAGAGTGAGTGGGTGGGATTGGTGACACGAAGGGCCCCCCTACAGGGGGCATCTCTGGATTGAGTCCACTTGAAGCAAGGCAGACAGTAATGACGTGGAAAAGGAGTGTGACTCAGCAAATTGTACATCCATAAACAAGGCAGTGGCACCACTATCAATCAAGGCTGTGTCTGGGCCGTCTGAACATTGGTTCTCAAATATAAGTCTCCTTGGTCAAATGCCAAACTCTCACTGCCAGTTCCTGTCTCTTCCTCGTGAGTAGACATCTCGGCCGAGGCATCACATGACACTTTGTTTCAATTTTTTCTAATTAAACAAAAATAGCCACAGAATGGATTAACCTTATTTATACTGAACCTTATGGAGAAATTTGACTTGGTTCACAACCAATTTGGGTCATGACCAGAGTCCTGGAATGGATTAAGTTCATGAGCCAAGGTATCACTGTAGTCCCATCTTGTATTGATGCAGGGCTTTCCTTTCCTTTCCTTTCCTTTCCTTTCCTTTCCTTTCCTTTCCTTTCCTTTCCTTTCCTTT
>JAIXND010000767.1:97868590-97952682 GCA_023646645.1 Varanus salvator macromaculatus | reverse complement strand
TTCCTTTCCTTTCCTTTCCTTTCCTTTCCTTTCCTTTCCTTTCCTTTTTTTTTTTTTGTTTTTGTTTTGTTTTGCCTAGGGAGGAATGTGGCATTTGTGCCTGTTGAATTTCATTCTGTTGCCTTCTGCCTATTTTTCTAGCTTGTCTAGATCACACTTGTTCCCAGAACTTTCTGATCAAGATCATTAATAAAGATACTGAACAGCACTGGTCCCTGTGGTACTCCACTCATAACCTCTCTCCAGGTTGAGAAGCTGCTCTTGATTGTCTCTGTAACACATTTTGAAGCCAACTAGTAGTAGTTATGTCAAGTCTACTAAATCTGTACCTAAATGGTCTCTGAAAAATTGCTACCCTAGTTATGGACATAGTAAAGTGTGGGGGAAGGATAATTTCACCAAATTCTCCATAGGGAGGAAATTTTTTCATCCATTTCTTATAGGCAGGTTCATCATTGGCAGGTGCTGTTACATAGATTTTCTTTTTTCAGAAGTACCTTGAGTGCGGTAGCCAGCTAGTCATCATTTTGCACCCATTTTGCTGAGAGCACGATGCTCTACCCAGTTCCAAAGAAATGCGGAGGCTTGCACTGAGCCAAAAACATCCCCCAATTTATTAAAATCTTTCTTCTCCCATGAAAGCGTTTTGCATTGATTTTCCTCTTTTTCAGGATGTTGCATAATTTCTTTTTGTGGCGTTTTCACACTTACCTAACCACTGCAAAGTGGCCAAAGGCACTGTGTGTGATATCTTACTTCATCCATAGCATACAGATCTGAACCTTTATAGAAGGAATTACTGCATGATGAATTCTCTTGGTCTATAAGAAAGCTGTCGGTTGCCAGAGATATGGTGGTATAGTTAAAAACAGGGCACACATTCATATTTCTCAGCCACTTCTTAACTAAGATAAGCACAAGACATTCATCCACAACCCACAAAAATTTACTGAAATGTCTTCACTATTCAAATTATTTTTGAAATAAATTTATTATGTTTTATAGCAAATTGAGTGTTTGATAAAAAATGTGGAAGAAACATTTGCTACAGCTCTGACAATAATAGTATCAGTATAGCACTGATAGTGTCCCTTATGTAGGGATACCTGTAAGAAGGTTGGTCCTAAGCAGTTCTCAGTCCTGTCTGGGTGGAAGTGAAACTGTCAAGGAGCCATATATAAGTAAGATGTTTGGATGGAGTTGACTTAAAACAGCTAACTTTGCAGAGGGCAGTGAACAGAACTGAGGGAGAAATTCTTAAAGTTCCCTATGGTTCTTTTATTAAATGCACATTTGCTTAGAGGTTAAGTCTTCCAGTGTCAATTTGGCTTACTCCCAAATCAGTGCACAAAGAACTGAAGCTGAAATTGTTTGATCTGAAGCTGCTCCCATTATTCTCATTCCAAATAATTACAAAGCAAAAGAAGCAACAGTGAGAACTGAACATGGGACCACTGATTGGTTCAAAATTGGGAAAGGCATTCGGCAAGGTTGTATACTGTTGCCCTGCCTATTTAATTTATATGCAGAGCACATCATGAGAAAGGCAGGGCTACATGAATCACAAAGTGGAATTAAGGTTGCTGGGAGAAATATCAAGAACCTCAGATATGTAGATGATGCCACACTAATGGCAGAGAATGAAAAGGAACTAAAGAGCCTCTTGATGCAGGTGAAGGAGGAGAGTGCAAAAGTTGGCTTGAAACTCAACATTAAAAACACTAAGAACATGGGATCCAGTCCTCTCACTTCCTGGAAAATAGATGGGGAAGAATGGAGGTAGTGACAGATTTTATTTTCCTGGGCTCCAAGATCACCACAGACAGTGACTGCAGTCAAGAAATGAAAAGACTCTTGCTCCTGGGGAGAAAAACGATGGCATATCTAGACAGCATACTAAAAAGCAGAGACATCACCCTGCTAACAGAAGTGTGTATGGTTTTCCCAGTTGCAATGTATGGCTGTGAAAAGCTGGACCATAAGGAAGGCTGAGCACCAAATTGAGGCCTTTGAATTGTGGTGCTGGTGGAGACTCCTGCAAGTACCTTGAACTGCAAGGTGATCAAACTAGTCAGTCCTAGAGGAGATCAACCCTGATTGCTCTTTAGAAGGCCAAATATTGAAGATGAAACTCAAATACTTTGATCTTCTAATGAGAAGGAAGGACTCCCTGGAGAAGAGTCTAATGCTGGGAACAATTGACAGCAAAAGAAGAAGGGGATGGCAGAGAATGAGATGACTAGATGGAGTCACTGAAGCAGTTGGTGTTAACTTAAATGGACTCCTGGAGATGGTAGAGCACAGGAAGGCCTGGAGGAATGTTGTCCATGGAGTTGTGATGTGTTGGATGCGATTTCGCAACTAACAACAACAAAGCCAGGTATCAGCTACCATTCTCATTATGGTCATAGTACCATCTAAAATGAGGAGAAAATGGAAACATATTTGCAAGCAATTTGCATAAGCTGGTTTATATGCACAGTATAGATGAAAATTGAGAATCATTATTTAGAATTTTAGCATCACAAAAGTAAAGTTAATTACTCCCTCAATTTAATTTGTGCCACTTCACCAGATAATTCAGATCAATTCCTCTTCAATTAAATTATCCCCAATAAGCTTCCTGTCTAGATTCCACTCTTCCAAATGAATTCCCTTTCATTATTTCCTCCAATTATCTGTCCCTAAAATAATTTCTAAATAATATTTCTGTCCTGCTCTATTCAAGGGATTTTAGGGCAAGAGCTTCCCAAAGCAACGTACAAGAATTGATTACATGCATACAAATATTCTGATTCCAAATAGCTAAGATTTATGTAAAGATCTGTGTACATGAGGTCTAAGATATGAATTTATTCACTCACTAGCATTAAAATGAAGTGAAGGCAATGGCTGCTTTAGTTATAGAAGAAGACAGCTGTTAAAGAAATAAGAAATTAAGGAAGAAGTTTATTCTCAGCACTTAAAATATCTCATTGTCAATAAAAAAGATGGGAGAGTAATATACCCTTGCCAAAAATGCAATTAGTCTTGTTAGTAAGATAGTCTTGCACAACCTTTCTCCAGCAATTAGAGGACACAGTAAGCAGACGGATTGTCCAGCTGGCATAAGATGTCTTTTCATGACAAGAGAGAGGAAAAGGGGAAAAGACAAGAGAGTGAGAGTAAAGAAAAGTTCATTAAAGAACGAGTGCACATGTGCAGTCAAGCTAAGGAAATTGTATCTCTAGAACATGTCATGGACAGCATCATTGCAGTTTAATCATCCCATTTTCTGATAGAAATAAGGCAAAGAGTTGGAGCAAATGCATTTGGTTTGCGTATTAATATGAAAAAACCAGACTAACATTTCCCAAACTGATACACAGATGGAACACAAATAATCTTTTAGTCCTGTCATGTCATCTAATTTTGCAATGGATCTTTCCAAATTTTTTTGAAAAAAACCCTTAGGAATAATTGCAAACATACACACACACTGGACAAAATTGCATACAAAATGTGCATTAGAAATGCCATGCAAAATGTCATGGGAATCAAAATATGTATGACAACTCATATGACTTTTCATTCAAATTTTTAAAAAATCATAAACTGATGTGAAAATCAAACAGAATGAACTTGCAATTGGAAAAAATGCTATAGAAAACAAAACAAGTAGTTTTATCCACTGCCTGGCAAGCCAAATAAGATAGGATTCTATGCAATATTCTCATTTTAATTTGGTTTGATGTGATTCTTTCAAGCCACCCTGACAACCTGCTACAGCAAGAGTACATATACCTTAAGTAAAAATAACTGAAGTAATTCATCCCATGGGGTGCAATGGAATGGATTGGGGGCTGAATGCCTTCCCCTTTTGCTCCAGGGAAGCTACCTCTCAGAGTTAGGTGGCACCACCGCACTCCCTTCCATCTTGGATAGGTTTGTGCATTAATTTACACAGTTAATAGTATGCATGCTTATTTAAGCATGCATCCTCCAGTGCTTTTCACAGTGTGAAGCAGCTGACTGAACACAAACATTGTAAAGCAATACAGATGATCCTGTGTGCTTGCATTGCAGTGATGAATGCTACATATATGCAAATTTTTGAGAATCATTACTTTTTAAAATGTGGAGATATTAAAAAATCAGGTATATGTATGTATGACTCACATGACATGCTTCATCATGTATGATAAGATGGTTTGTAGAGGAAGAAACAGGACATTTGCAGGCATTAGCCTAACCCTATGAAGTAACATAGGGAGTTTTCATCATTTGGGAAAACATTTACTAAGCCAAGAAGAAACAATTCTAAAGATCAACCAATCTCAATCAGAAATATAGTTGCTTTCAAGTAGATAGAAAGACCTCCTTCATGGATCACTGCCTTGTCATGGCAAAGGGGCTTGCATAGTGCAATGAAGCTGCGAGCTATGCCATGCAGGGCCACCCAAGATGGACAGGTCATAGCAGAGAGCTCTGACAAAACGTGATCCACTGGAGAAGGAAATGGCAACCCTCTCTGGTATCTTTGCCATGAAAACCCCATGGACAGTACCAAAAGGCAAAAAGATATGATGCAGGACGATGAACCCCTCAGGTCGAAAATTGTCCAATATGCTACTGGGAAAGAGTGGAGGGCTAGTACTAGTAGCACCAGAATGAAGCGACTGGGTCAAAGTCAAAAGGACAATCAGTTGCAGATGTATCTGGTGGTGAAAGGAAAGTCCGATGCTACAAAGATCTATACTCCACAGGAACCTGGAATGTAAGATCCATGAATCAAGGCAAGCTGGATGTGGTAAAACAAGAGATGACAAGACTGAACATCAACATCTTAGGGATCAGTGAACTAAAATGGACAGGCATGGGTGAATTTTGTTCAGATGACCATCAGGTATACTACTGCGGGCAAGAATCCCTCAGAAAAAATGGAGTAGCCTTCACAGTCAATAAAAGAGTAGGAAAAGCAGTACTGGGATACAATCTCTAAAATGACAGAATGCTCTCAGTTCGAATCCAAGGCAAACCATTCAACATCACAATAGTCCGAATCTATGCCCCAACCACTGGTGCTGAAGAGGTTGAAGTTGACCAGTTCTATGAAGGCCTACAACACCTTCTAGAATTAACACCAAAAAATGATGTCCTTATTATCATGGGGGATTGGAATGCTACAGTAGGAAGTTAAAAGGTAACTGGGATAACAGGCAAGTTTGGCCTTGGAGTACAAAAGGAAGCAGGGCACAGGCTCGTAGAATTTTGTCAGGAGAATTCGATGGTCATAGCAAACACTCTTTTCCAACAACCCAAGAGATGACTCTACACATGGACATCACCAGATGGTCATCTTCTAATGAGAAGGAAGGACTCCCTGGACATGAGTCTAATGCTGAGAACAATAGATGGCAAAAGAAGAAGGGGATGGCAGAGGATGAGGTGGCTAGATGGAGTCCCTGAGGTGGTTGGTGTGACCTTGAATGTACTCCGGTGGATGGTGGAATGTTGTCCATGAGGTCATGATGGGTCGGACACGACTTCGTGACTAACAAGATAGAAAGACCTTCTGCATTAATGAACTTCTGGTGAAGGCTTCCCTTTCTAAGGATATAATACATAACCTGCTATTTTAATCTGTCTCTAGGTTCTAGTCTAAGGTGTGGGTACAAATTTGGGTTTATGAAGCTGGGCTCATGGTAACAGACTGCCTCCTCCCCTCCTTCCTGGAATGGTATTTCCAGCACTCTGAAAATGCTTTATAGAGAAGCAATAAGCAAGGATGGCTATGCAATTTATTACAATCTGATTCTTCTATAAAGCTACTGTTAAACAATGAAGAGCTAATGAAGTGAATCAAGCATGCAAAGCAGGATGCAAAGCAAACAGTTTTAAATACTGTAATGAGGTATAAACAAAGCCTTGCAGGGATGGCAAGAACCAATAGGCCATATCTCCCTCCTCCTCCGTGACTCTTGGTGGAAGCTGAACCTTCACAGATTTACCTCTCTATCTTGAAGTTTAACCTCTTGCCCTGCTTCTTGGCAGTAGCTCCCATAGATGGCTACTAGAAGTAAGCCCTGTCCGTTCACAGAATCCCAGGCATAAGCCCCTTCTGCTCTAACCAGGAAATGCCATAGACTGACTATCTGGAAACAACTTACACAGTGTTTTATGGAGTTGGAGTCATGTATGGAAGCAGGAAGAAGAGTGAGACATTGAATGGATGATAATATGAGAACAATGTAGAATCATAATACAGAAACATTGAGAAGTCATGAGATACATCAGGAAGTCATCATGCCACATTGAGAGCTAGAATAACACATAAAAATAAAACAATCAGGTGTTACAGAATTGAACAGGTTTCAATGTTTGCTTTTTACAGTCTGAGCAGGCCAGGTATTTCTAAATTGCAAAGGAAGCACAGCTGTGCTGATGCAGCTTGCAAGAGTTTCCATTTTGCTGATAGGATAAAAAGACAAATGTGTACATTCCAACAGATTACAGAAAGATACATTTTGTTGATTCAAGCTTGCAACAATGTTTCAATTCTGTTTGCCCGTATGGCTGAGCAATTGAGCCCAATCTGAGAGTGGGTAACTCATTCACATAACTCGGGATTGTTTTCCCTTTTCCCGGAGAAGGAGCCAGAAAGGAAAAACCTTGCAGTTGGGGTGGGGTGGGGGAGGACAGGGCTCTCTGTATTTTAAAGTATAAACCTTATAACTTTTATTAGGGTAACTTCAACAAAAGCAAGTACTCTCAAAGTACACAGTGTAGTTTATTAAACCCAATTTAACATTTACATCTAGGAACATTCCTTATGAGTATGTTTGGGCCCCATCCTTTTGGGAGGACCTTTTGGAAATGAGCATACCTCCTCTCTGCATGCTGATCCTCTGGATGAGATACCTTCCTCAGTCAAAGTCACATCATGGGGTCAAAAGCCACACCCACCTCACCTGTGTTTGTGAAATGCTCCTGTTCCAAGTCCCTTCCTCCTAACTGTACAACTTGGTTATTTTCAGAGACTGCTGGAGCACCTGAGGAGTCTGATCTTGCCATAAGTGCCTCTGCCTCTCTCATCTCAATATCTAAAGTTGGCCCACATTCCAAGGCCTTCTCCTGTTCTACCTGTTCCTAATCCCAGTCAGAAGGCCTTGGGAATGCATGCCAAGAGCAACTGGTTTTGTCACTCCCAAAATATGCTTTCCTTCCCCAGCTGTAAAATTCAAAGAGGGTGCTGGTGGGGCTTCATGGGCTAGTAATCCTCCATAAGCCCCATCCAGCATCTATTATGATGTGTATGCAAAAGTACACAAAATTAACTTATCTGTCTCCCCCTGTACTCACCAGATGCAAGATGCTCTCATGTTCAAATGAACAGAAATCCTGCAGGGGTTATATCTCCCAGAATTCAGAGGTTTTGTTGAATACAACACCCTATGCAAATGGGAGTCTACAGTGGCCTTTGCTCTTCTCCCTGTCTAGCAAAAGCAGTGTAAATTATGCAAAACTTTCAAAAGTGTGAATACACTGTGTGTAATTAGATAAAACCTTGGGCATTTGCATAGTTTATTCAGGTCACAGTCAGCATTTCTGGTACAAAATTGGATTCCCATCCCCTGCCCCCACCACCATTTCTAATACAGATTTCACACAGCCAAGCTGATTACTCTGATTCCTGATGGTCCGCCAATGCATCTGTAGTATTTTCTATCTGACTTGTGGATTAGATAGATCCCTTGCATTCTATCCTAAAAGATACTTTTGTTCTCTTGTATATTGTACTATTCAAATGGTATTTGAGAAATTGTGAATAGGGATGGACATATTTCTGTCAGTTTTTCGTCTGAATCATCCAGCTTTATGTGTTGTTTGTGTCAGTTTTAAAGAATTTCTCCAATCCGAAGCCCAATTTGTCTTGAACTTTAACTTTTTCTAAGAGTTCACATTAAAATGCATAAGCCTTTTGTGCACATTTTTCCAATGTATATATTTTTCAATGCATTTTGCCTAGTGTAAATATTTTTGCAAGCAGTCTTCCTAACATAATGCATTTTTGTATGCTATTGCACATACTATATTTATCCATGCAAAATGACGTAAGAGGAACCTCCATAGGAAAAGGGCACTGGGGAAGATAGACAAAAGGGTTTACCAGGAGGAGGAGGCCCATTGCAGAAGGATTCTTTGCAAGGCTAAGGCTGATTATGAACTGAGACTTGCAAAGAATATTAGGAGCAACAAAAAGGGCTTCTATCAACCTGCAAATAGCAAGGGGAGACAGGTAGTGGGACCACTTAATAAGGAAGAAGGGGATTTGGTGGCTGATGTGAAGGAACAGGCACATATGCTAAATGATGATTTGCCTCTGTGTGCCCTCCAAAGCAGGATGGAGGAAATCAACATGGGGGACCATATAAGGCCATGGATTTAGGGATGCAGATTAGAGTCACCCCTCTGCAATTCGAGGAACTCCTCAGGGCACTGGATATTACAAAGGCACCGGGCCCTGATGGGTTACACCCGAGAGTACTTCGGGAGTTGGAGGGGATACACTCACACCTGTTGGCCTCTATTTTTGAGATCTCGTGGAGAACAGGGTAGGTTCCAGAGGACTAGAGGGTGGCATCAGTGGTCCCAATTTTCAAAAAGGGTAGTTGAGGGAGCATGAGGAATTACAGGCCGGTTAGCCTTATGTCCATTGTAGGAAAAACAATGGAAAGGCTCATAATAGAGAGAGATCTAGTGATGCTAGATAGGGAAGGGAGGTTGGCAGCCACGCAGCACGGCTTCTGCAACAACACATCCTGCCAGACAAACCTTGTGGAATTCTATGACAAGGTTTCAAGATGGCTACATGGAGGGGATGCAGTGGATGTGGTATAGCTGGATTTCAGCAAGGCCTTTGACAATGTGCCCCATGATATCCTGGTTGAAGACTTGAGGAGTTTTGGGATAAACCAATGCACTGTCCAATGGATCAGGTCATGGTTGACAGATTGAAAGCAGAGGGTAACTATTAGTGAGAAATCATCAAGATGGTGGCTGGTGATGAGCAGGATCCCCCAGGCTCAGTCCTGTGACCAATCCTGTTCAATGTATTCCTCAATGACCTGAAAGAGAGAGTGACCAGTCTGCTGATCACTGGCAATAGTAAATTTTTATTTATTTATTTATTTAGAATATTTTTATGCCGCCCCATTCACAGAAAGCCTTGGGGTGCCTTACAAACCAAATAAACAATCCTACAATTAACCTTAAAAATCCGGAGACATCTCGGCATAGATAGGGCAGTGGTCACAACTGAGGAGCAGGTACTCAGGATCCAGAAGGATCTGGACAGACTATGGAAGTGGGGAGAAGACTAAGGATGGTGTTCAATGTGGATAAGTGCAAGGTCTTGCACTTGGGGCATAGGAATAGCTGTCATAAGTACAGGTTAGGTGGCAAGTGGCTGGAGAGCAGCACTTGTGAAAGGGACCTCATGGTACTGGTTGACTGCAGGCTAAACATGAGTCAGCAGTGTGATGTGGAAGTCAAGATGGTGAATGCCAGCCTTGGTTGCATAGCTAGAAGTGTGGCTTCTAGATTGAGAGAGGTATTACTTCCACTCTATATGACTCTGGTGCACTTGGAACTGGACTATTGTGTTCAGTTGTGGGATCCACATTACAGGAAGGATATAGCCAAATTTGAATCAGGGCAGCGTAGGGTGACAAGGTTGGTCGCTAGAGTGCAGGGAAAGCCATACAGGAAAGCCATATGAGGCGAGACTGAGGGAACTGGGTCTTTTCAGCCTGAAGTAGAAGAGACTCAGCAGGGATATGTTGACAACATATAGGTACATGAGGGGGGTGACACATGGACATGGGTAGAGACCTGTTCCTCCCTGCAGAGGAGGGCAGGATGCATTCCAATGGAGCAAAGCTCAGGGAACCAATTTGGATGCCAGGAAGTACTTTCTGACAGTGAGGACCCCGAGGGTATGGAATGGGCTTCCACAGTGGGTGTTTGAGGTCCCATTGGTGAGGGTGTTCAAGAATAGGCTAGACATGCACATGGTAGGCTGGTGCTGGGGTTCAGAATAGATGATCCATAAGACCCCTTCTGACTCATTCTGTTTCTACGTTTCTAAAATTTTTAAATGTTAATCTCTATTACAAAATTTGGGAAATTACACTTCCAAAAGACAACTAAATTTTAGTTTACATAGTGCTGTGCAAGAACCAAAGTAGGTAAATTCACATTAGGGTATGAATGACTTTCTTCCATTTCTCTTCATATCAATCAGTTAAATTGCTTAAAATGCAAGCAGAACAAAACCGTTCTCAAATCTGCATATACCACCCAGCCCTCATGCATCAAAGAACTAACTTGGTGGTTTTTAGATATTTTGATCTACTACTCCCTTAAGTTCTAGACAATATAGAAAATGTCCTGGTATTTGGGGACTTGTTCATAATACCGGAAAAGCACAAGATTGCTTACCTATGCTCTATATATTTGCTTGGGAATAAATGCTATCAAACAACTTTATGACTAAACCTGCATACAAGTAGGATGCAAGAGAAATAATTACAGGTCAAGATGCTTATTAGGAAATGGAGAAAGCAGTGTAGCATGCCTTACTTTGGTAAATGTATGGGTTCGGTAGTAGGCTTTTGAGTCTTTCAGCTCTTCTGTTCCACTGCCTTTCTTGAAAATTCCTTCCTTCCACACTTTCTCAAAAGAATCCAAGAAACATTTATTGACCAGAGGCTAACTGGTAAACAGAAAGTCTTTCATAAACTGTCATGCCACAGGACAGTATTCATGACAGGGTGAATCCATCTGCATACAAAAACCATAGAAAAATATATTTGTAGTTGAATGCTATAGCTAGCAAAATGAGTTGTATAGGAGACACATTTTATCTTCTATTAAATAGTTATAGAATTTACCATATTTAAGCACCCAAGAATTTGACTAGGAGATACACAATGAAGTCACAATAAATTAGTAAATAAATGGTTCTGTTTAGTAATGGAATGTGTTACACCAATAATTGAATAACAACTTTAATGGAAAATAGTTGAAAGTCTGAATAATTTAGTAGTGCAGTTCCTTCCATGTATTTTAGTCTTGCTCTGCTCAAATTATACTTTTAATCCAAAAAGCTAGGAATCATGAATATCAATTTTAATAATTTTTAAAGATCTAATGAATTATGTGTTCTAGTCATTCCCTGTCTAATTTGCTTAAGTAATTAGAACTTGCCTTGATTTCCTTGGCTTCCTTTACATCCCAGGACTACATCTAAGTTTAATAGAGATCTCCAACCAACAAGTTGACTTGTTATATTAAATCAATACGTGAAAAAAAGTACCATCACCTCACTCAAAGATCTCTTATTTAGTCACTTAGCCTCCAGTCTAATGCTGCATGTAAATCTGAAAATTTCCCAATATTTATTTTGAACCTCACATTTAAACTTATCTCAAGCACTGAAGCATTCTAGGATATAATCTCAAGCAAGTTAAGCACATCTTACTCTTATAGTTGTGGGCTAGAGTGAGCACTGAACTGAGGAGATTCAGGTTAAAATCCCTCTAAAGCCACAAGCCATGTTTTTAGATGGAACTGAAACTGTTTATGCTATTGTATTTTATTTCTTATTGAGAGTATCCTGTATTTTAATGGTTATTTTTACAGATTGATGGATTGATTTTGATTTACAAGATTTAAAACAAACAATAGCTAAAATTTCAATTACAAGCAAGCATAAATAAAACTGATTTGGGAACTACCGTATTTTTCGCTCTATAAGACGCACCTGACCATAAGACGCACCTAGTTTTTAGAGGAGGAAAACAAGAAAAAAAATATTCTGAATCAAATGGGCACATAATCACAGACACATTCCCCATCACTTCCCCACGGGCTGCACATCTGACAGACTTACTGCACACACATATTCCCTCTATAAGATGCACAGACATTTCCCCTTACTTTTGAGGGGGGAAAAAGTGAGTCTTATAGAGCAAAAAATACGGTAATCTGGGAAGGCCTGTCAAAAGAGATACATCTTTTCCTCCTGTTTAAAGCTAGCAATTCATGATATCAGATCCATTTCTCCTGGCAGGCCATTCCATATTCATTTTGAACATTTGTTGAAGCAATGAGCTACAATAAAATTTTTGAGAAGTTTAAAAGTCAGTGGATAATTAAATTCTGATCCATCGATCATTCCAGACCCTGGAAACAGGTCAGTTCATATGTGCATCAGTTCAAAACTGATTTGTTTAAACATCTCTAGCTACAACATATTACGTAAATACCCAAAGCCTTGCCTTTTCACTACACTGTAATACTTGGTAGAAGAACCTTTAAGCCTAACACTCATGTTTGTGTACTGACTGTGAAATGGCCTGGCAGGTCCTGATAACTGAGTGTCTGTTCTGAAGGGTGATCAATGCTGGATATACTATTTTGTATAAGCCAGATGGGATTCCTCTGCATTTCCATTCTAGTAAGCAGTGGTCAGCTATATCAGATTTTTTCCCCCTAACATGAGAAACATTTTGTATTTATATGTAAGTATACAGTGATCAGGTTAAGAAAGGCAAACAACAAAATGTTGCTGGAACACTGTATTTTATGACATGGGAAATCACTCTTAAAATAGTGAAATACTTGTCATAATACATTAAAGAACCTTTTCAGAGATACAAGAGACAGTTTTCCAATATCTCAAAACTGACCTATATTACAGTGTTTGATAACACATTTTACTAATTTTTACTATACAATATCCAAATAGACTTAAAAAAACCCCTTTTTATGGTCGTTCTTGCATTTTCTGCTGTCTTCCTCCCTTTTTCCCCCTTGGCAGTGTTCAAAGTCTATTAGCTTTCTACTCAAAGCTGAAGTACAAATCCCTTTTCAGATATTTATACAGGGTAAAAAGAATGCAAATATGAAATATTGAATAGTAGGCTTTGCCCTGACCTAAGCATGATCATGAGAATGTCTGTAAAGATGAATCTTTCCTTGTACAGCTATGGAGACATCTTTCTCTGCATGACTAAAGTCAGAATCATGGCCAGTCATGTTGAGGGAGCCTTTTGTTTATATAGCTGTAGATTCTGGGGCTCTCTAGAAATATTCTAATCATCATGTATAGTGGGGAGTACACAAGTTACAACCCTTTAAATGCTCTGGCCTACAACTCCTATCAGCCCTAGTCAGCATAGTCAATGGTGAGGAATCATAGGCATTGTCAGCCAACTCATTTGGATGGCAACAAGTTATCCATCCCTGGTTTATACATTTGGTTGAAGTCTGCCATGATCCCATACATTGGATGTGTGCATCCCATGTGAAAAGGACTCCAGAGATGTGACAGAAAGAACTGAAACATGAAGAGCAACATCTGGAGGAAATCATAGCAACATTTTGAAATTCAAGGCAAGGCATGGCAGTAATGTAACAAGGATCAGTACTAGAAAACTGTCACCACTAACTCTCCATGGTTTCACTCCATGAATGAAATGGAACGTATGCATTGTTCAGCCATGAACCATGATCTTCTTTTAAAGCACTTAGCCAATTTTTCTTGCTAATCAGATTGGTTAAATGTTACAGTGTTAATCTGTACATAATTAAATTATGAAGCCTACCAAGATTGTTTCCTCACTGCTCTGTCACATTGACTTCCAGGATTACAGAAAAAACTTGCATAATGGCTCCAGGTCCAATACACTTGCTTTAATTTATTACTGAAGCATGTAATTGTTCCAGGTCAGACTGTCAGATTCCTGCTCAATCTGTTAATGTGCTGTTCACTTTGCTTTCCCCCCTGCTCTATCATATTCAGTATAGGCCAAACTAAGCTGAAAGTTTAAGCACAGGAACTGCTGATGAGTTAACTGTTTCTTTTCCCATTATCTGCTGTTAAACATCAAGTTTGTAGATACACTTACAAGGTAGAAGTGGTCAAGAGAAACTGTTGAGAAAAGGACAATTTAATATCAAAACCCAAATGAGCTTCACATTAGTTCAGATTTTTTTAGATTCCTTCTGTTCTTCCTTCTTTCATGAAAGAAAATTATGGACAACTGTGTTTAATATCTAGTTTGACCCTAAACTGCTTTTCAGAATGAGAAGAATGAAGTAACAGGGTTCCTTATACTACAACAGAAGTTAATAGACCCAGAACAATTCTGACAGCTGTGGCTTTCTAGAAGATGCATACTGCCTGTACCCAGAGCAGTAGGCACAACTATGCTTAATAAGTGTGTGGTCAGTTTTGTCATGAATCTTGAAATATTGGTCTGACTTATTTCTTCACCCACAACTCCCTGGGCAAATTTGTAAGGAACCTGTGACAATGGTCCAATGTAAACATTCTAGAGTGAGAAAAAGGCTTCAATGGGATTTCTAGTGCTACCTAGTGAGAAATCTCTCAGAGTACTAAGTCCCAGTATATCTCAAACCCATTAGGAGAGGTCAGACATCATGAGCCCAAACCACACCAGGAAGAGATGTGACTATAACAATGGGGTCATAGTGACCCTTCTAAATTTGCAGACCACATATCTCCCCACTAAGACAAAAGACAAAATTGAGAGTATCTTCTGCTTTGTATGTTGAGAAATTGCTAATTCATGACAGCCCTATGCTTGCCATAGAGGCCACGAGATAGCACATTGATGGTGGCATCAGCATGAATTTTAAAGTCATCCAGACCCAAGGTCAAGGATGAAAATGTTAGTGACATAGGGGAAATTCTAGCTCATGCTTGTTTGTGCAACAGAATAGTTTTCTGATTGGTTGTTGTTGTTAGTCGCAAAGTCATGTCCAACCCATCACGACCCCATGGACAACATTCCTCCAGGCCTTCCTGTCCTCCATCATAACCCGGAGCCCACTTAAGCTCACGCCGACTGCTTCAGTGACTCCACCTAGCCACCTCATTCTCTGCCGTTCCCTTCTTCTTTTGCCGTAAATTGTTCCCAGCATCAAGGTCTTCTCCAGTGAGTTCTTCTTTCTCACTAGGTGGCCAAAGTATTTGAGTTTCATCTTCACTATCTGGCCTTCTAAAGAGCAATCAGGGTTGATCTCCTCCAAGACTGATTGGATTGATCGCCTTGCAGTCCAAGGGCTTGCTGGAGTCTTCTCCAGCACCACAATTCAAAGGCCTCAATTCCTTCCTTATGATCCAGCTTTCACAGCCATACATTGCAACAGGGAAAACCCTAGACTTGACTATATGCGCTTTTGTTGGCACGGTGATGTCTCTGCTTTTTAGTATGTTGTCTAGATTTGCCATAGCTTTCCTCCCCAGGAGCAAGCATCTTTTAATTTCTTGGCTACAGTCCCCATCTGTGGTGATCTCAGAGCCCAGCTAAATAAAATCTGTCACTACCACCAATTCTTCCCCATCTATTTGCCAGGAAGTGAGAGGACCAGATGCCATGATCTTAGTTTTCTTAATGTTGAGTTTCAAGCCAACTTTTGCACTCTTCCTTCACCCGCATCAAGAGGCTCTTTAGTTCCTCTTCACTTTCTGCCATGAGAGTGGTATCATCTGCATATCTGAGGTTGTTGATATTTCTCCCAGCAATCTTAGTTCCAACTTGTGATTCATCTAGCCCCGCCTTTCTCATGATGTGCTCTGCATATAAGTTAAATAGGCAGGGCAACAATATACAGCCTTGCCAAACTCCTTTCTCAATGTTGAACCAATCAGTGGTTCTGTGTCCAATTCTCACTGTTGCTTCTTGACCCACATACATAAGAGACAAATAAGATGGTCTGGGACTCCCATCTCTTTAAGAACTTGCCACAATTTGTTGTGATCCACACAATCAAAGGCATTAGCATAGTCAATGAAGCAGAAGTAGATGTTTTTCTGGAACTCCCTAACTTTCTCCATGATGCAGCGTATGTTGGCAATTTGATCTCTAGTTCCTCTCCCTCTTCGAAATCCTGCCTGTACTTCTGGTAGTTCTCGGTCCACATACTGCTGGAGCCTAGTTTGTAGGATTTTGAGCATCACTTTGCTAGCATGTGAAATAAGTGCAAAGGAGTGGTAGTTTAGACATTCTTTGGCATTGCCCTTCTTTGAGATCGGAATGTAAACTGACCTTTTCCAATCCTGTGGCCACTGTTGAGTTTTCCAAGATTGCTGGCATATTGAGTGTAGCACTTTTACTGCATCATCTTTTAAGATTTTGAATAGCTCAGCTGGAATGCTGTTACCTCCACTAGCTTTGCTGTTGCTCAGACTTCCTAAGGCCCATTTGACTTCACAGTCCAGGATGTCTTGCTCGAGATCAGTGACCCACCCACCCCATGTGGTTATCGGGGATGTTAAGCTCTGGCATTAATTTATTGGCACAGGGTCCCCATACTTTGAATCATATATTGTGTTGCATTTTCTAAGACATTGATGAGTGGATACACAATGCATATTTTTATTTTTGAAAGTTGCACATTCAACTCTCCATGCATTCAAAGTCTCATGCAGACTTAAAAATAACAGAGCCCTAATCTGGAAATGGAAAGGAACAAATTTAATATTAGAAAAAATAGGCAAATTGTAGAGTACATTTCCAAGTAACATTGAACTCTGTTTCTATGTTTCTTTGATCTAAGCCACAGTCAGCTCCTGGTCTAGTTTTTACTGACTGTATAGAGCTTCTCCATCTTTGGCTGCAGAGCACATAATCAATCTGATTCCAGTGTTTACCATCTGGTGATGTCCATGTGTAGAGTCGTCTCTTGGGTTGTTGGAAAAGAGTGTTTGCTATGACCAGTGTGTTCTCTTGACAAAATTCTGCCAGCATTTGCCCTGCTCCATGTTGTACTTTAAGGCCAAACATGCCTGTTATCCTGGTTATCTTTTGACTGCCTAGTTTAGCATTCCAATCCCCCATGCTGATAAGGACATCATTTTTTGGTGTTAATTCTAGAAGGTGTTGTAGGTCTTCATAGAACCGGACAGCTTTAGCCTCTTCGCCATCAGTGGTTGGGGCATAGACCTGAACTGCTGTAATGTTGAATGGTTTGCCTTGGATTTGAAATGTGAGCATTCTGTCATTTTTGAGACTGCAACCCAGTACTGTGTTTCCTACTCTTTTATTCACTATGATAGCTACTCCATTTCTTCTGAGGGATTCTTACCCTCAGTAGTATATATGCTGGTCATCTGAATTAAATTCACCCATTCCTGTCTATTTTAGTTCACTGATCCTCAAGATGTGGGTGTTCAGTCTTGTCATCTCATGTTTGTCCATGTCCAACTTACCTTGATTCATAGATCTTACATTTCAGGTTCCTATACAGTATTGTTCTTTACAGCATTGAACGTTCCTTTCACCACCAGATACATCTGCAACTAAGTGTCCTTTGGGTTTTTACCCAGTCACTTCACTCGTTCTTGAGCTCCTTTTACTACCGCTCTGATCTTTCCCAGTAGCACATTGAACACCTTCTGATTTTGGAGGCTCATTTGCCAGCATAATAACTTTTACCCTTTGGCAACTGTACATGGGGTTTTCATGGCAAGGATACTGGAGTGGGTTGCTATTTCCTTCTCCAGTAGATTACCTTTTGCCACAGCTCTCTGCTATGACCATTCTGCTCTGACCCTGCATGGTATAGCTATTAGCTTCATTGCACTATGCAAGCCCCTTCACCACAGCAAGGCAATGATCCATGAAGGGGTTCCCAAATATAAGTTTTTGTGTGAGATACAGCAACAGACCTACAGCATGTTGTCTTTCTGAAAAGACCTTTTACTCAAGGGCTATTGTGTTTACTAGAGTATCAGTAAGCAATGACGGGTCAGGAAGAGGGTGATCTGAGGGTGAGGAACTTATGTTTGACGCCCTTGTCATGGTCAGATCACTTCCTAGTGAGGCTTGAGCTCGAAAGTGGCCTTTCCCTCTGTAAGGGTGCAGACCCGATTGTGTTGGTCCTCCCCCGGAGTCAGATGGATCCTGATAGATTCTTGAAGGCTCTGGGGGATTTTCCAGTTGATAAGGCTGGTGCTCCTGTTGATGCCTTGGTTGAACTATGGAATGGGGAGATGACCAGGGCTATTGACACGATTGCTCCTAAGTGCCCTCTCCCACCTGGCAGAGCCCATTCATCTCCTTGGTATACACCTGAATTATGGGTGATGAAGCAGGTTGGGAGACGACTAGAGTGTAGGTGGAGGAAATCATGTGATGAATCAGACCGAACACACTTGAGAGCCCATTATCGGGCCTATGCTGTGGCAGTGAGGATGGCGAAGAAGAAATTCTTCTCCGCTTCCATTGCCTCCCACAATGCCATCCAGCAGAGCTCTTTCGGGTGGTGCAGGGGCTGATAAATCCAGGCCCAAAAAAGATCTGGTGCCATCCTCGAAGGCCCTCTGTGACAACTTCGCCAAGCATTTTAGGGAGAAAATTGCTCAGATTCGTCATGAGCTGGACTCTACTATTGACTCACATTTTACTGGGGAGGTGCCAACGATGCCATCGAGTCCTCCATTGATGGATGAATTTCAGTTACTGTGGCCTGATGATGTGGACAAGGTGCTTGGACAGGTACGTCCTACCACCTGTTTACTAGACCCATGTCCATCTTGGCTATTTAAGGACGGGATTATAACCTGGATCTAGGAGGTGGTCAACGCCTCTTTAAGAGATGGCCGGGTACCTGCTCCTTTAAAGGAGGCGGTAGTCCGGCCAGTCCTCAAGAAGACATTCCTGGATCCAGAGGTGGTCGCCAATTATGACCAGTGGCCAACATCCCATTCTTGGGCAAGGTGCTAGAGCGGGTGGTGGCGGGACAACTCCAGGCACTCTTGGATGAAACTGATTATCTGGACCCATTTCTGTCCAGCTTCAGACTCAGGTACGGTACTGAATCTGCCTTGGTTGCCCTGTACGATGACCTGTGCAGGGAGAGAGACAGGGGGAGTGCATCCCTGTTGGTTCTCCTGGACATCTCAGCAGCTTTCGATACCATCGACCATGGTATCCTTCTGGATAGGCTAGCGGGACTGGGAGTTGGAGGCACTGCTTTGCAGTGGTTCTGCTCCTACCTCAATAACCGACTCCAGAAGGTGGTGCTGGGGGACTATGGCTCTGCACCATGGCAGCTATGCCATGGAGGTCCGCAGGGGTCCATTTTGTCCCCCTTGCTATTCAACATCTACATGAAACCGCTGGGAGATGTCATCAGGAGGTGTGGGCTGCGGAATCATCAGTACGCTGATGATACCCAGCTCTACCTCTCATTTTCCACCGGTCCAGGTGAGGCAGTGCTGTGCTGAACTGGTGCCTGGCCAAGGTAATGGACTGGATGAGGGCCAACAAACTGAAGCTCAATCCAGACAAGACGGAGGTCCTGTTCATGGGTGGGTCGGGCTTCGGGGTGGGAGACTTGGGCCTTGTCCTAAATGGGGTTGCACTCCCTCTGAGGGACATGGTTTGCAGCTTGGGAGTGCTCCTCGACCTGAGCTGTCATTAGTAGCTCAGGTGACGATGGTGGCGAGGAGCGCTTTCCATCAGCTCTGGCTGATCCATCAGCTGTGTCTCTACTTGGAGAACGACTGCCTGGTGACAGTGACCCACATGTTGGTAACTTCCTGACTAGATTTCTGTAACATGTTCTATGTGGGGCTACCCTTGAAGACAGTCCGGATACTTCAATTGGTGCAAAATAGAGCTGCCAGGTTGCTGACGGGAACTGGGCGTTGTTCTCATATAACCCCAGTTCTCCATCAGCTTCACTGGCTTCCTATTGAAGTCCGGGCCCAATTCACAGTGTTGGTTATGACCTATAAAGCCCTTAATGGCTTGGGACCTGGTTACCTAAAGGAACGTCTGTGTCTATATATGCCCTCCTGCCCCTTACAATCGGCAGCAGATGCCCTTCTCCGGGAACCCTCCGTGAGTGAGATTAGGAGGGTTAGTACCTGGAGGAGGGCCTTCTCTGCGGTGGCGCCCTACCTATGGAATGCGCTCCCCAGATAGGTCCGCCTGGCGCCATCATTATTTGCTTTTCGGTGCCAGGAGAAGACCTTTTTATTTAAAAGTTATTTTAACTGGTAATTTATTATTATAGTATTTATAGAGTTTTAATATATAACCGAGATGTATTATAGATTGTATTTTATTTCATATATGTTGTGACCCGCCCCGAGGCTTTGTTGCAATGGGGGCGGCATAGAAATGTTTTAAATAAATAAATAATTCATAATGGGAATTTATAGGACCTGCCTGCCCCAACCTAGTAACCTCCAGATATATCCAACTCTGATTCCCACAATCCCAACCAGTGGATACAGTTGCCATACTGTCTGTGTATTACACATTTGGAAAGTACTGTCTGGGTATAACACATATGGGAAGACCATTCATATACACTTTGTATATAAATGCACAAAGTCTAACCTGGTATAATGATCTTCCTATAATCTCTGCTTTTCCACTTGCAAGATGAAGTTTTGGAAAGCTGTTGTAAAGTTAATTGAAGTTTTTGATCTCTTAAAATAAATTTTGTGAATGTAAAATATTATCATTATGGTTTTCTAAAATTATTGCTAAGTTGTGGCATGAATTCATTATACTTTCTGAATAATGCTAAGTTTGCCTTATATTCTGGCAGGGATACTCTCAGAATGTTGTTAATGTAGTAAAGAAAGATGAGGGAAGCCATTTTAAAATTGAACATTCACTTTTGCTGATGCAGCTTTTTCATTTGATTTATGACCTTAAGACAGGGAGGGGAGTAATCCATTTGAGCACTGCTTGCAGAAATGATGTCAGATGATGAAAATGCTACCAAATTTGAACAAAGTAAAAAAGAAACAATTCCTCTGTTGCCTGTTAAAGAAGGAATATATTTAGGTCAAGTTTTCCAGTTTCCAATGAAATGACCATAGCGCATTGCATGAAGATTTCACCTGTAGCCAAAAAAATAAAGAAGGAAATGTTCCAAATAGGTCCTCCACCAGAAATCTGAGTCAAATCCAAGAACAAAGTGTACAGTGTAGCTAAGCAATGAGAGAGAGATGTGAAACATAGCACACATTTCCATGTGTTTAATTTGTGTATTATGTTTGCATGTATTGGGAGAAACACTAAATCCTATTGAAAAGGGAGCTGAGCCAAGCCAGGCTGCAGTGTCCCAATTAAACTAGGGATGTATGATACTGAGAATTCCAGAACATGTATGATCTTTTAGGCAGCAGAAGACTGTAACAGTCTTTTCCTCAATTCAGGAAATATTTTGGACATCCTTTTGTGGGGAGGGCAGGTCTGCCACTTGCACAAATTGTAAATTGCATGCATTGTAATTTTCAGGGATTAGATCTTGACATTTGCACAAATTCCCCTTTAGATCTAGAAATGACAACGTGAAAGACAAAATAGATAAAATCTTTGACAAGTGCTGGATATGCCTCTGCCAGGTTAAACAATAAATACTTTTAGGACTTTTAGTGGGTTTTGCGCACTTCATCTGTCATATTAGTAACCAGTTGGTGCGTATCTATTTTTTGTTATGGTCTCAGAAACCAAACCAAGAGTAAGTTTTTAGTCCCATGTTTTGTTTCACTAATTTTAATATAAACTGGAGGGATTAGCCACTCAAATTCAACTATACTTGGGCAGATTAGTTGTATATGTATGCTCTTGTAAAGATTTTGTTTGGCAACACTCTTGCTTTTTGACAGACCAGCCTCTTCTGAAGACCAAAATGTCATGATAATAAGTAAGCTCATTAAAAGGGGGAAAAAAAGGTCTGAATTGCTCAATAATAAAGAAATCAACAAGGCCATACATTGCTTTGTCTCTAGGTACCTTTCCAATTATCCTTCTATCCCTGCTGTTTTAATGCAAAACTGAAATCTTGATAAGAACATATACTTAGGAGTTAGTTCCCATAATTTCAAAAACATCTCATTTCAAACATCAACTTTTTAACTATCCAGTTTTGGGTCCTGAGTTGGGTTATTGAAAATATCAGGCTTGTTGTTTTTCAGCAAGAACTGCATCTTTTACATATTTTTTAGTTGTTGAACCCTAGGAACACTTTGTATTCTCATCGCAAATCTACAGTAGATCTTGAATTGGTGACCTGAGGGAAAGCGGCCATGGATGCAGCTTCCATGTAACAGTAGACATGATTTCCTTGCCCTGTATAAAAATTTGCAGGTCAGAGTTTTTCATTTGTCTGAACAAATATAAGATTCTTTTGCTAGCTGCAGACCACCCTGGAAGCAAGAAGAACATATTCCTTGATAGCCCGCCTGTCATTATCAGTGTTGATGCTCTTTTTTTTCCTGTTTGGGTTCAGCACTTGTATTATGGAAAAAGGAATTCCAGTTCTAACATCTGGCACAATTGAAAAATTGTGCAATCATAAATCTGTACTCCATCTGAAGAAGCTTCCTCAATGCTTCCTTAGACCAAATGGGACTAATACAAAGTTAGTTAATGGGAATATTTCTGATGCCTTTAAGGGTTTTGGAGCAAGCTGTGTGTCTTTGACAAATACACTGGTCATGCTTTATGAGCATGGGAGCTGACCTGTCAACTTCAAAACACACCTGGACAAGCTCTTTGAAAACAAGCGTAAGCCTCTCAGATTCACAGCATGATTGATGCGGCAATATATTCATGCCATGCTTCTGGATAAAGCATTTGGAGACCTTCAGTGAACAATTTCATAGCAGGCACTCCCCCCACTACAAAGCATTCTGAGCGACTGAAGAGAAAGCATCTTACATTTGCCACCTGGGTTTTGGGATAAGGAACTGCTAGTGGGTTAAATAGTGATGTTTGAAAGAAAGAGGAAGGGAACAGGGGATCCATAAAAGACAGAAGAATCTGATTCATAAATATAGTATAAGGGAAGAACTTCTTACAATGTCACAATACATATCTGTACATGTATTTTAACAGGATGAGTCTATGAATTCCTACGATAGTAAAACTGCGACTGCTGTACCTAAAATATTGCTTATTTGGACTTGTGTGATTTCATATACTGTCCCACAGCCAGGTTCAATTTTGATGTGGTTCATATTGTGAGAATGTGCTTTTCTTTCAGCAGAAAAGCAATTCCATTATTTTTAATTTTCGTGCAGAAAGCTCCTAAACATGTGCATTCAGAAACAAATTGCATTCAGTACAACAGGCCTTGCTCCCAAGATAAATGGTTATAAAATTGCAATCTTTGAACTATTATATTAAATGTAATTGTATTTTATGAATTGTTGTAAACTGTCTGGAGAGCTTTAGCTATTAGGCAGCATAGTAGTAAAACAAAGCAAAGCAAAACCTAACATCTCGAGACACAATTCTCAAGCCCAAGCTTCTTTCCCTTCCTTAAGATTTTTGGTTTGTTTTTTGCTTGTATCTTCTGTGATGTCTCATATCTAGCATCATTCATGCCAAATGGGAATGGGAATATTCCACAAAGTACCTTCCCAATGCAAATACTGTTTTCTTGCTTTCCATCCTTACCTCTCCCTTAAATAGAATCTTCCTACAGACCAACTCCTATCTTAGCCTTGTTCGGCTTTAGTTTTAATTTCTTGAATTTGTTTCCTATACTGGTACCCATGAAAGTGGTTAATACTACATTGGTAATTTTTGATTCCATATCTCTACCCTATTTATAGACAGAGAAGTTGGAGGGGTAATTACACCACATGTCACCAATGGGAAGTGAACTTCAGCAGATTGTTGCAGGTAAATTTTTCTAAGGTTTTGGGATATGCAAATGGCCAAAATATTGGCAACCTAAACCTAGAAAGCATTCGCTCTTCAGTGATATAGAAGTAAAATGGGAAAGAATGATGAAGATGATGATGACAGTGATGCTACTGGTGGTCTTGATGAAAATGAGTTTGCTTCCCCCATAGTATCTAACATAATTCTGGGGCAGTTTGAGGATGAGAGGTAGGTGACCATGACAAAAAAAAGGGAAAATGGGAAAAACCCATATGAAATGGTCTTTTCTGGGAGTAATAAAAGGAGAATGTTTTTAGAGAAAAACAAACAAACCAGAAAAAAAATCCCAGAATGAATATCATAGAAACAGAGTGAGTCAGAAGGGGTCTCCCAGGTCATTTAGTGTGACCTCCAGCTCCAGCAGGATCCACTCATGACACACCTACCATGTTCATGTCTAGCATATCCTTGAACACCCTCACCAATGGAGCTTCAACCACCTCCCTTGGAAGCCCATTCCATATCTTTGAGGTCCTAACTGTTTGTTGTTGTTGTTAGTCGCAAAGTCGTGTCTGACGCATTGTGACCCCATGGACAACATTCCTCCAGGCCTTCCTGTCCTCCACCATCTCCCAGAGTCCGCTTAAGCTCGCACCAACTGCTTCAGTGACTCCATCTAGCCACCTCATCCTCTGCCGTCCCCTTCTTCTTTTGCCATCTATTGTTCCCAGCATTAGACTCTTCTCCAGGGAGTCCTTCCTTCTCATTAGGTGGCCAAAGTATTTGAGTTTCATCTTCACTATCTGGCCTTCTAAAGAGCAGTCAGGGTAGATCTCCTGTAGCACTGACCGGTTTGATCGCCTTGCGGTCCAAAGGACTCGCAGGAGTCTTCTGCAGCACCACAATTCAAAGGCCTCAATCCTTTTGCGCTCGGCCTTCCTTATGGTCCAGCTTTCACAGCCATACATTGCAACTGGGAAAAACATAGCCTTGACTATACACACTTTTGTTGGCAGGGTGATGTTTCTGCTTTTTACTATGCTGTCTAGATTTGCCATAGCTTTACTCCCCAGGAGCAAGCGTCTATTAATTTCTTGGCTGCGGTCCCCATCTGCGGTGATCTTGGAGCCCAGGAAAATACAATCTGTCACTACCTCCATTCTTCCCCATCTATTTGCCAGGAAGTGAGAGGACCGGATCCCATGTTCTTAGTGTTTTTAATGTTGAGTTTCAAGCCAACTTTTGCACTCTCCTCCTTCACCTGCATCAAGAGGCTCTTTAGTTCCTCTTCACTTTCTGACATGAGAGTGGTATCATCTGCATATCTGAGGTTGTTGATACTTCTCCCAGCAATCTTAGTTCCAACTTGTGATTCATCTAGCCCTGCCTTTCTCATGATGTGCTCTGCATATAAGTTAAATAGGCAGGGTGACAGTATACAGCCTTGCCGAAAACCTTTCTCAATTTTGAACCAATCAGTGGTTCCGTGTCCAGTTCTCACTGTTGCTTCTTGACCTGCATATAGGTTTCTCAAGAGACAAATAAGATGGTCTGGTACTCCCATCTCTTTATGAACTTGCCACAATTGGTTGTGATCCACACAATCAAAGGCTTTAGCATAGTCAATGAAGCAGAAGTAGATGTTTTTCTGGAACTCCCTAGCTTTCTCCATGATCCAGCGTATGTTGGCAATTTGATCTCTAGTTCCTCTTCGAAACCCTGCCTGTACTTCTGGTAGTTCTCGGTGCACATACGGCTGGAGCCTAGCTTGTAGGATTTTGAGCATCACTTTGCTAGCATGTGAAATGAGTGCAATGGTGCGGTAGTTGGTACGTTCTTTGGCATTGCCCTTCTTTGGGATGGGAATGTAAACTGACCTTTTCCAATCCTGTGGCCACTGTTGAGTTTTCCAAATTTGCTGGCATATTGAGTGTAGCACTTTTACTGCATCGTCTTTCAGGATTTTGAATAGCTCAGCTGGAATGCTGTCACCTCCACTAGCTTTGTTGTTGCTCAGACTTCCATCCACATTGAATCATGGTTCCTTGAGCTTCCTTCTGCTGGAGCGTACCCTGCCTTCCTGTGCAGGGGAGAACAGGGTTCTACCCACATCCATGTGTCACCCCCTCATGTACCTATATGTTGCCAACAGATCCTCTCTGAGTCTCCTCTTCTTCAAACTGAAAAGACTCAGTTCTCTCAGTCTCATCCCATATGGCTTTCCATGCAATCTGGCCAACAAGTGAAGTGAAGACCTTGCACTTATCTACGTTGAACGCCATCCTGTTGTCTCCTGCCCACTTCCATAGTCTGTCCAGATCCTTTTGGATCTGGAGTACCTGCTCCTCAGTTGTGGCCACTGCTCCAGTTTTATTGTCATCTGCAAATTTGATCAGCAGACTGTTCACCCCTTCTTCCATGTCGTTAATGAAAAGATTGAACAGGATCAGTCCCAGGATAGAGCCCTGGGGGACCCCGCTTGTCACTGGCTGCCATCCTGATGATTCCCCACTAATGGTTAAAATCTGCTTTCAGTACAGCAACCATGCCCTAATCCATCAGACAGTGCATTGGTCTATCCCAAAACTCTTCAAGTTCTCAACTAGCAAATGCAGCACTTTGTCAAACGCCTTGCTGAAATCCAGGTAAACCACATCCACTGCATCCCCTCCAACTACCCACCTCAAAACCTTGTCATGGAATTCCACAAGGTTTGTCTGCCAGGATCTGTTTTTATGGAATGCATGCTATGTGGCTACCAACCTTCCGTCCCTATCTAGGGTTACCAGATTTCTCACTATTATGAGAGATCCATTGTCTTTCCTAGAATCGATGTAAGGCTAACCCATCTGTAGCTCCTCATGTCCCCTCTACCCTTTCTGAAAATTGGGACCACTGATGCCACGTTCCAGTCCTCTGGAACCTCACCTATTCTCCACAAGGCCACAAACATGGAAGCCAGTGGGCATGAGAGAACCCCCACCAACTCCCGAAGTACTCTCGTGTGTAACCCGTCAGGGCCTGGCGCCTTTGTAATGTCCAATGCCCTGAGGAGCCCCTCGACTTCTAGGAGGGTGACTCTAATCTGTGTCCCTAAGTCCCCAGCCTCATCTGATCCCTCATGCAGATCTCCCTTACCCCCAGATACCTCAAATTTTCCTCTAAGAGAGACCCCAGTTGCACCAAAGGCAAGTGTATCCCTGCCTCTCCTGATGAAGAAGGGTGAACATGTCACAGGTTTCACAGAGGACAGCAGTACCTGTGATTCCTGCCAAGGCCATTGCCTTCGCCTTAGATACCCCTTGCAGGCCCTAACTTCTTCCCCCACCTTGTCTTTTCTGGACTACCCTTCTCTGACTGCACTCACCCAGTTCTCCCAGACAGAAAAACACACACACACAAACAAAAATGTAATTAAAAACTGCCTCCAGGGAAGAAAGTCCCCAGACAGCCCAGGCTGCAGCTAAGGGAAGCAGACAAGGGTTGACACTGTTTGTTTGTTTGTTTGTTTATTCCGCCCCATGCAATAAGCCTCGAGGCAGCTCACAATTTCAAACAGAACAACCAAATAATAATAGAAAGCAGCTTAAATTTTAAAAGATTATTAAAAACTAGCCCATCTCTCGGTCAAAACTAAAACCAACAACATATCTAAAGTACAAACAAACCAAAAACTATCAAGTTAACAATTAAAATATTTCCTGAATAAAAAGCAAATAACGACGGCGCCAGGCAAGCCTCTCTGGGGAGCACATTCCATAGGTGGGGCGCCACCGCAGAGAAAGCCCTGCTCCGGGTACTCACCCTCTGCACTTCTTTCACAGAGGGTTCCCGGAGAAGAGCATCAGCCGCAGATCGTAGGGGGCAGGAGGGCATATATGGTCGCAGGCACTCCTTTAGGTAGCCAGGACCCAAGCCGTTTAGGGCTTTATAGGTAAGAACCAACACCTTGAATTGGGCCCGGACTTCAATGCGGAGTCAGTGGAGCTGACGGAGAACCGGGGTGATATGAGAATCACGCCCAGTCCCCGTCAGCACCCTGGCAGCAGTATTCTGCACCAGTTGAAGTATCCCGACCATCTTCAAGGGTAGCCCCACATAGAGTGCGTTACAGTAATCTAACCAACAGCTGAGTGTGACTTTAGAAGCCTCAGAGGCCATCGGCTCCACCCCTCTGCTTCCTGCTGGGCCTCTCTGGCCTCTCTGGCCCCACCTCTCTTCCTCTCCACTCCTCCTGTCCCTCCACTTCTCTGCCCAGCTCCTAACTCGCCTTTGCTAGTTCCCTGGCCACATTCTGCACACTCTCCCAGCCTCTGCTGTTCCACTGCTCTGCCAAGAGCCAAAAGACGCTTTAAAAAAATGCTTTTTAGGCAACTTTGGGTCAGTTCCAGTTGTCATTTTTCATGTTTAAGCAACTTTCAAACAATATGTTTCTGAGTGGTGTTTGTGGAAACATTTCTGATGGGCATGCTCTCAATGCCACCACTTCCCTGGAAAACCTCCAGTAGGTATTTGTGGGATTTGGTTGCATCTAACTTCACAGAAAAGGGACTGCAGGTGGCGCAGTGGTTTAAACTGCTGTGCTGCTGGGCTGGTTGATTGGAAGGTCACCGGTTCGAATCTGCACAGGGGGTGAGCTCCTGTGCACCGTTCCAGCTCCTCCTAACCTTGCAGTTCGAAAGCGTGCAAATGCAAGTAGATGAAAAGGTACCACTTCGGTGGGCAGGTAACAGCGTTCCGTGCACTTTGGTGTTTAGTCATGCCAGCCACATGACCACGGAGACTGTCTGCGGACAAACGCAGGCTCCCTCGGCTAGGAAACGAAGATGAGCACCACCCCCTAGAGTCAGGCATGACTGGACGTAACATCAAGGGGAAACCTTTACCTTTACCTTTAACTTCACAGAAGAGGCAGGGATAGTGCTGTGACAAAATCTTTCTTCTAAGTTCTTGAACATTTTTGCTTTCATTTTTTCTGTTGCATTTCCAGGGAATTTTATAGTTTCTTTTGAGATTTCTGAGTTTACCTAAGCAATGCAAGATTTTGAGAGAGGGTTTTTCACTCTGCTACACATCTGCTCTGCAGCCTTGCAGCCTCCTTGCATTTCCTGATCTGAAACACACATGCACGACCACACACACACATTCGTTATGTCTTCTCTTAATATGGCAAAGTATGGTAAACTGAGAAAGCTTGATTCAATACCACAAAAAAGATACGGCACTTGTGCTTCTCTGATTTTTTTTTCCTTTGCATTTCTTTTTGAAAGCAATTTATTTGGTCAAATTGAATGAGAATTCTTTCAAAAAAACTGTAGGAATTTTCTTGGCATACCACAAATATGACCTATATACAAAATCCTGCTGAAGCACAATATGAAACAAATTGATGGACGAGCCTTCTACTGACATGAATTCAGAGTGGATTTGTTCAGAATATTAACAATGAATGGTAGTTCCGTACTTCTGCTGTAGGTTGATATATCTAAATATGTGCTCACATATTTTTTGGGCATCTGCAATTTTAGTATTTGCCATTTATCACACAAACAGACTTGGTGTGAAGCCATATAGTGACATAGGATTCTGTAATTATATTAGTCAAATATATTTTTGAGTCAGCACATTTTTACAGCTGCAGTCCTGCTTCTCACCAGTATATGGAACATGCACACTTGATCTGCATAGCCATATTCCTTCCTTCATCTACAAAGCCTCAGATTCCATTTTTTACAGTCTATGTAGATGTTGCAGCTGTCCTAGATGTCATGCGTGCATGTTCTGGAAAACTTCATGCACAAGACTCTGACCATTTTCGCTGGACCAACAGCTCAGATTCTAAGAATGAGACATGTGCAGGGAAGTTGACATATCCTGGCAGGGCTGGCAGCTCAGACTCTGATAACAATATAATTGTTGAAACAGACCCAGTTCCAGCTGCAGTCCAAGGCCTTGGGTACTTGCCTGTGCCTGCTAGGGAAGACATCACTTCAAGGGCAGCCGAGGGGCCCAGTCAACCTGCCCATAGGAATGAAGGAGAGCAAGAACAGAGAGATTTAGAGATGGTGAGTCTATCAGATGGAGAACTCCCACCTCCTGAGGAGGTGATCCTGATAGTCTGCTGTCACAGTTGCAGGGTGGCCCAAATGGAATCCCAGAGAGAGGAGTGCAGGCATGCCCACTTCCACAGTGCTCCTCCCTCCAGGGACCCAGAGAGGGTTCAACATTTTGCTTTGTATATGTTCAGAGACTTGCATGTAAAAAAAATATGTTTGGCAAAGAAGCACTGGTGAGACCATTACTGCTGGAAGGAAAAACTCAGCTCAAAACACTAATTTTGGAAAATATCTTCTCATGGAGGAGAGCAATGAAGTGTGAGCAATGAAGTGTCAAAGCAGAAATAGTCATGGGAGATTACTTCTTCGGCATGGTTTGGGTTGGGTGTTCCTGCAATTTTCTCAGCTATGAGGGGCAAGGAATAATCTTACATAAATTCCATTCCCTGGAATTACACTGCAAAAACTTTTCATACATGGACAGAGTAAGCTATACTAATATCTGAACTGGCTTTCAGTTACACCACTCTATGATGTTAGGGTGTGACAGTGTTGCGTTTTTCTATTACACATTTAGATAATTTTATATTTGGAGTTCTGGAACAGCCTTCTAAACTTTAGATCACTTAATTCCAGGTTTTTTATAATGATACTATGAATTAAGACAAAATAAAAGACAAAACCCATGATATCGGAGTAACTCAAGCACTGTCTTGTTCTAAACTTTAATGGTATGAATTGTACTTCCATTATACAAAAGGCATTCAATGTGAAGAATTATTTTTACCCTTGACTGAACAATGAGTACAAGAGAAAGTACTTTAGAATCCCTACTAAAGTGCAGTGATGTACTTTACAAAATAAAGACATTTCAGTGATTAAATCATGCTTTTTACATTTGGTTTAGAGTCAGTAGATTCAAAGCTAAAGTTTTACACAGTATTTCTGTGCCAGCTGGAATGCTTTTGAGAACCAACCTTTAGAACCAGCTAGAGAGAACAAATAATTAACAGAACACATGACAAAATACATGGCATCAGATGATCAAGGCCCAAGGCAAAGGAATTCCTTTGGTAAAACGGTATGTGACAGTCTGGTGGGCAGCAGATCATTGGTACAGACAGAGAAGCTGATGCCCAATGCGTCTGCACCAAAAATGAAGGCTTTATTTAGTAATTTTATTTAAGACAATTGTACAGGACTGTCCCTCTGGTTTTACCTGTCCCTTGGATGAAAAGAACTATCGAATGTTGTGCAAATATCCTCTGGAAACCTAAACTCACTATCTGAATTCTGGTTTGAATCCTGCCTTATCACTGCAACTTGCTTCAAAAAAGGAGCACAGTTCCTCATAGTGATCACCTCTGTGATGAAATAAGGCTGAAGTTTACTTCCCTTCTAGAGCAACTGGGGAGCAAAAGGTGTGTGTGTGGGGGGGGGTGCAGAGGCAACTGCTACCCCAGGAAGGAAAAAGCCCTAGCCTTGTCTTCCTTTCTGAAGTGATGAGAGCAAGAAGAAACTACACAAATGGCAAAGTAAGGTGAACTGGCTGCTTGGGCCCCAGAGAGCAAGGCAAGGGTTATCTTTGTAACAAATTAAATGCTGTAAAATCCAGGTGCCAGCACAGCTGGAATCTGGTGCCCAGGGTCTTAGGAGGGATCCTCCTCCCTGTATGATGAATGTATTTATTTATTCAATTTATATGCCACCCCCCTAGCCATATGCTCTAAGAGCAGTTTACATCATGATAAAATCCATAAACAGCATAATAAACAATACAATACACAACCCAACACCTCATAATTGCAAAAGACCAATATCAATAACATTAATAAATAAACTACCAAGATTAAACAAAATAGAAAAACAAGAATGATGAAACAATAAATAAAAATATATTATACAAAACTCCAAAAATAAAACATGAACCAATTAAAATCTCATTTATACCAATATTTATTTATTTATTTATTTATTTATTTATTTATTTATTTATTTAAAGCTTTTCTATAGTATCCTCTTACCAAGAGTCTCAGGATGGTCTTACAATAAAAGAAAATAAAGCACAGCATCATCGTCTATGAAATCCCGATTAAAATGACAATGTAAACCTTAAAATGTTGTGAAAATGAGAAGGTTTTGGCCTGGTGCCTAAAAGAGCAAAGTGGTAGCTCCAGGGGAACCTCTCTGGGGAATGTATTGCATTACTGGTGCACCAACACAGAGAGGGCCCTTCTCCAGGTAGCCCCTCTCCTAATCTCCTTCAAAGAGGGCTCCTGAAGGAGGACCTCCAACCCAGAGCTTAAGGGGTGGGCAGCCACATAGGAAAAGAAATGCTCCTTACATTGGGCCCAGACTTCAAGCGGTAGCCAGTGTAAATGCTAAAGGACTGGCGTTATATGTGCATATCTGCTTGTCCCTGTGAACATCCTGGCTGCTCTATTCTGAACCAACTGAAGTATCCAGACTGTCTTCAAGGGCAGCCCCACATAAACCCAAATTGGCAGCAACCTCTAATAGCATAAAAATTAAAAGCATCTTTAAAATCAAGAGTTCACCTGTTAAAATAACTATGGAACAAATATATCGTAAGTTGGCCTGGTGCTGAAAGGCCAAAAGAGTAAACATGTGAGGGGATGTCACATGGAGATGGGTAGAGACCTGTTCTCCCCTGCAAAGGAAGGCAGGATGCGCTCCAAGGTTTGCTCCCAAGGAGCAAAGCTCAGGGAGCCAAGGTTTCATTTGGATGCCAGGAAGCACTTCCTGACAGTCAGGACCCCAAGGGTGTGGAATGGGCTTCCACGAGAGGTCGTTGAGGCCCCATCAGTGCGGGTGTTCAAGGATAGGCTGGACATGCACATGGTGGGCATGTTGTGAGCGGAGCCGGCTGGTGCCAGAGGTCAGACTAGGTGGCCTGAGAGGCCCCTTCTGACTTGCTCTGTTTCTGTTTCTAAACACTGACTGAACCTCTAGTGGGATACAATTGCAAAGCTAGGGTGCTTTACTGGAAAAAGCACCCCTTCTTGCATGCCCCCCTTACTTCATTAGTGAAAAGAACATGGAGGAGGTCTTCAACTGAGGACCACAATGAACAACCTGGCACATATGAAGAATGGTGCTCCCTCAAAAACTTGGCCCTAAACCATTTAGGGGTTTGTATGTTACTGTAAGAAGAAGAAGAAGGGGTTAAGAAGTGGGATCCCAGGAACATCCTCCTCCTCCGTACACCCCTCCACCTCCTCCCTTACCCTCCTTTTTGGCTTCCCAGTATTTACCTCAACAAGCTCCTATCACATTACCAGCTGCTACAGAGCCAGACACTTCATGTGGAGAGCATGGCTCATCTCAAACTACCTCAGATACCTCACTCCCTGAGATACAGAAGGAAATCAAAGGGGCTCAAAGAAGGTGAAGAAAAATTATAAAGGAGCTTGAGTTACTACAGAGAGATCTGGAAGATTTTCCCTTTCCCTCCCTTAAGGGAGTAGGGAGGCAAGTACTATGGGAACTCGGACCACAGACTCAGAAAGTGAGGAGGCTGATGATGAAAGTGGAGATACTACAATGGAAGAGAAATTATGTCCCCTACAGGAAGTAGCTATGGGACCAAATCAAGTGGGATTTGTCAGTGCTCCACTAAGCAGTATAGAAATTCAACATTTTAAAAAAGAAATGAAATCCTTAGTGGAAGACCCCATAGGATTAGCAAAACAAGTAGATCAGTTTTTGGGCCCTGATATATACACTTGGGGAGATTTGATGTCAATATTAAGTATACTGTTAACAGGAGAAGAGAGGGGAATGATTCAAAGAGCCACAGTGTTGGAGTGGGAAAAGGAACAACCCCCCATCCCTGGAAATAATCAGGTTCCAGCAGAACAAACATTCCCTAGTCAAAATTCCCAAGTGGGATAATCAGAATGCAGCTCACCAGGCTAATATGCAGGATTTAAGAACCCTACTAATAAAAGGAAGGAGAACAGTGATCCCAAGGTCACAAAATATTTCTAAAGCATTTGAAATTCAGCAAGGAAAGGAGGAGAGTCCATTGGCTTTCCTCCAGAGGCTGAAAGATAGCATGAGGAAGTACTGAAGATGACATATCACAAGAGTTGCTAAAAGTAAACTTGGTTACAAAATCCTGGCTAGATATCCAAAAGAAACTTGAGAAAATAGAAAACTGGAGTGACAGATCAATAGAGGACAGAAACTTTACGTAAAAAAAGAGGATGAAAAGCAAAAAGAAAAAGTTAAGATTATGGTGAACACTGTGGAACATGTAATGAATAAAAAGGCAGAACAACAGCTATAAAACCCAAGACCCAGTTGAGGAAGAGGGGGAGCAATAAACGGGGGAACAGGCCAGGAATATGGGTGGTCCATGGTGGGATGTGGCCAAGGAAAATGGGAGGAAGCACAGGATGTTAATCTAGTAATAATTCTAGTAATTGAGGGATTAGTAAATGATGGACTTTTGGAGCCATGTATGTCTGCTTATAATACTCCCATCTTGCCAGCCAGGAAACTGGATGGTTCTTACCGACTTGTGCAAGATTTGAGACAGCTAAAACAGATAGTCAAAATGAGACACCCAGTGGTCCCCAATCCATATACTCTGCTAAGTAGAATTCCCTATAACCACAAGTGGTTCAGCGTGATTGATTTGAAGGATGCTTTCTTGTCCTGTCCGCTAGATAAAAGTAGTAGAGACATGTTTGTTTTTGAATGGAAGGACCCAGATACAGGAAGAAAACAACAACAATACCTCTGGACTATGTTGGTACAAGGTTTTACCAAAAGTCCAAATTTATTTGGACAAATGTTAGAGCAGGTGTTGGAAAAGCTTAAATTACCACCAGGGGTATTCCTGTTGCAGTATGTGGATGATTTATTATTGTCAGAATGGAAGAGCCAAGTAGGGGAAGCCACAAAATCTCTATTGAATTTTCTTGCAGCATAAGGATTGAGAGTGTCTAAGAGCAAATTACAATTTGTTGAAACAGAAGTAAAATACTTAGGGCATCTGATTAGTGAAGTTCATAGGAGAATAAGCCCGGAGAGAATAAGAGGAATTCTTGAAACACCTTTACAAAAAAAAACAAAGAGGGAGTTAAGAAGGTTTTTAGGATTGGTTGGATACTGTCGTATTTGGATAGATCAATACATGCAGAAAACTAGAAAATTGTATGAAAAGTTGGTAGAAGAAAAACCAGACAAATTACACTGGACAACTGAGGAAGAAACATTAATGGAACAATTAAAGAAAGATTTGACTATGGCCCCAGTATTGGCACTTCCTTCCCTGGAAAAACCTTTTCTTTTTTTTCCTTTTTTTTTGGTTTGTCTTGTGCAAGAGGGAGCACATTAGGAATATTAGCCCAAAAGTGGGGAGGGAAGAGACAGACAGTAGCACTTTTGTCTAAAGTATTGGATCCAGTTTGTTGAGCTAAGCCAGTGTGCATGCAATCCTTGGCCAGTGTGCATGCACTGCAGCCACAGCTATGTTAGTAGAGGAGAGCAGAAAATTGACTTTTGGAAGAGCACTTATTGTTAGCACTCCTCATCAAGTCCGTATGATTCTAAACCGAAAAGCAGGACAATGGTTGACAGACTCTTGAATTTTGAAATATGAAGCCATTTTGATGGAGAGAGATGATTTAGGTACTAACCACAGATGCCTCTATTAATCCAGCCATGTTTCTAGCAAAAGGGGAAGAGAATAAAGAATTAACTCACAATTGTTTGGACATGATCGAATATCAGACTAAGGTTAGATCGGATTTGTGGGAAAATGACTGTTTATAGACGGGTCATCTAGGTTAATAGATGGAAAAAGGTGTAATGGGTATGCTGCACTGGATGGGGATAGGCACCAAAAAAGAGGCAGAAAGAGGACTCATAAATAGTCAAGGAAAAGAATTGGTTCATGAGGAACTGATAAAACTAGTCTTGGAAACCTTACAACTCCCAGATGAAATGGCTGTGGTACGTATCAATGGGCACCAAAAAGGGAGCACCTCTGAAGCCAGAGGGAATTGGCTAGCTGATGAAGCTGCAAAGGCTGCAGCACTTGAATCAACCCCAATTGAAATTTTGACCGTGGTTCCCACAGTTCCTGAGTTTAAGGTACAACCAGTATTTACTAACAAAGAAAAGGTGGAGATGCAAAAGATAGGGGCAATGAGAGAGGAAGGGGGAAAGGGGATTCTGCCTGATGGTAGACAAATGATATCTAAACCAGTGGCTAGAAAAATACTAGAGGTATTACATCAAGAAAGTCATTGGGGTACACAGGCCATGTGAGACATGATACTCAGGGATTGTGGAATCATAGGGATCTATACAGTGGCTAAACAAGTATGTGAAGGACGTCTGACATGCAAAAAGATCAATAAACAAATACTTAGGAAACAACCTCTAGGGGGGAAGGCTCCAGGATTATGACCCTTTCAAAGTATACAAGTGGATTTTACTGAACTACTTCCAGTAGGAACTACAAGTACCTCTGTACAAGTACTAGTGGATCACTTAACAGGTTGGGTGAAAGCATCCTCCCTAATAATTAGAACAACTTATCAATACAACTCTTGGAGTTAGTTTAGCTCAGCGTTGGGAGCCCACATGATGTATTCTCTGTCTTGTCAGTCTTAACCTGCAAACAGAAAAGAAAATTGGCACCAGGTGGACCTCACTGGAAAGGCTCTTCCCATGACTGGGGTACATTGCAAATGAGAAGGCCCTTCACCTTTGCTGTCACCAGCTGAGTTTCCTTGGGCTGCAAAACAAAAACAGACCCCAGATCTTGATCATAAGGAGGTGTTCCATCAGATATCGGGGTCACAATCCATCTAGGGCTTCACAGGTTAAAACCAGCACTTTGGTCTTGGCTCCAAAGTATCTAGGTAGCCAGTACAAGTGGGTCAGGATTGGTGTTACATGTTGCAAACTCTGGTCCTGGTTTTTAATCAGGCTGCTGCATTTTGCCTAAGCTGCAACTTCTGAATAGCCCCAGAGTGCATTGTATTAATTTAGTTTAGAGATTACTGGAGTACAGTTCACTGAAACCATGATGTCTTTGTCCAAAGAGTGTAGCTGGGCCACCAGCCAAAGCTGGTAGAAGGCATTCTCTGCCACTTAGGTTGCCTGGAACTGAAGTTACAAAGATGACACAAGAAGTATACCCAAGCTACAACTGCCTTCAGAAGGAATGCAACCCCATCCAAACCAAGAACCTTTTGAGGAGAATATGATCCCATCCAGAAAACTGGTCAGAAGAATTACCCATTAACATAAACAAGGAGTGGGGCTATACTGAAGAGCAATACACAACCATACACATGGATAGCCAACAAATGTGCATCGAAGGAAAGCCTATTCTTCATGACTATTACTTCTGATATGTTCTTACTAAAACTGTAAACTAAACTATGTTTCATGCTAATCACACAAACTTTTAGTTACTCTAACACATTTCAGTTGTATGTGTTGTGCAGCATCAGAGTTTGGAAAAAAACTAGGAACAAATGCATAAATTAGCATGCAGATCTGTTTTACTAAAAATGTTCTACTAAAATTTTGGATTAAAGCAGAATTTCAAAGGAAGTTGACTATACAGAGGAAGGAATATAAGGAAGAAATACAATGGTGTGAGGTACTTAGGATTTTAATGTCTAAAACATAGGGAACCACTGAAGCTTGTGCAAATCAGTATTATATGAGCTGATTTAATTTAATTTAATAACATTTCTTTATTTAGTATATTTTAAGCTCCTGATAACCAATGTTCTTTGTATGAAATTACAAGCCATAAAAGGACTAAAATGCTAAACATACAATTAAATATATAAAATCCGATGAATTAAAAATACCATACAATACATTTAAAAATGTCATACCATTGCCATTCCATACAACGGCTGGGTATCTAAGTCATGGGAAACCATGGTGATTGCTTTTCTCGGTCCTTTGTCTTGTCTGGAGCCAGCTGTGGCCTTTCTTGTGTAGTTTCCCAAAACCACAGCAAGAAGCATCAGTCTGCTATAAAGATTCTGTGTTTCACTGTGGTTTCTGTAGCCATTGGATCCCCATTTTATCACTGTTGGTTGGAAGCACCATAGAGTCCTGAGTAAACAATGGTCACTCAAACATTTTCTAGTACCTTCAGTTCCCCAGCAATACATGTGGGGAACTCACTTTATTCCTATTGGCTAATTAATGTGCCAGTCTCCTGGGTTATTAGTCCACAAAGTCCACAAAGAACAATAGAGGAAAGGAAAAGATCTTACTTGTGGGGGCTGACAGGATGTATGACGAGAGTCAGAGGACAGAGCAGGGAATGTAGAAACCGCAGTGCTGTGGAAACCATAGGATCTGGAAAATTTGGGCAAAAATCTCCATACTAGGGAAACCATTTAGGGTTCTTTGCCATGACATGTGAACCCAGCCAATAAGAGTTGATAAACTTATCCTAAGTACATTTTCATAAATATTTTCAATTGTAATTTATTTAATATATTTATATATGGCTTACCAGGTACAAACTTATCTTTAGGCCTTCACCGTATCTGGGAGGATTAAATTCAATAAGGAAATTATATCTTGTGAGAAGAAGTGCTTTTTGAACTGCTTAAAAAGGAAGCAAGCAAGCAAGCAAGCAAGTTTAAATCTCCCAGTCTAGTGAATAGTTCTATACTGACAGATACACTGGCTGTACTTTTGTACCATGAAACCTTATTCTGTATAATAAACATTTTTACTATTCATGAAGAAATGATTAAAAAAAGAATTATTAAATGCTATTCTGATTGACTGGATTTGTTATTAAAACTATTCTGGTTGACTGGATTTGTTTTTCTAAAAGACAACATGATATCTATTTGCACAGAAAAATAAATAGAAAAGGCTATTGGTAGATAGCCAAGAATGCTTTGTACTGTCTATGCCAAACAAGCGATTTCTTTGCAAACCAAATAAGCTGCTAGTGCTATCCATCTTCAATTTTATAACCAAACAGAAGCAGGGTAGAAGGGCAGCATACTCCACTGATCTTTCACCGCTATGGCAAATAAATAACAAATAAAATGTAGCATTCAGAAGAAATGTATGTTCATGCACGTATCATTTGTAGGACCCTATTGTCAAAATTTAAGGGCCTAACATGTTAAAAATCCATTCCACTTCCATTTTTGCCAAAGAGGAAAACTAATCATATCTTCAGTAAAAATAAAATGACAAAGACTGCTTTGTAACCTAATATTTTGTGTGTGTTTCTTGGTACTTACCCACACATGCATGTTCACAAATGCTGGATGTACAGTTCAAGTTTATATACACTCTGGAAGCTCTTTCCACTCCAGAGTGTATATAAACTTGAAATGGATACAGCTTCCAGAGTCCCACATTCTGAAGGTGAATTAGGGTGAAGGAGGAATGGAGAATTTGGGGAGCCATTCTTGCCCAGCTCACAGTGCTATACCTTACATAAATTATATGGGACAATCCATTTGAGGAACTCTCCATTGCATCTACTTACCAAGTTGTTATCACTGTCAAGATAGCAAGGGGGATCCAGACCAGGAATGGTGACCAAGATAAAGACTGTTCACTTAGCTGCTCTGCTACTTTATTGGAAACATTTTATCACAAGCATCAAGGAAAGTATTGGTTGTTGAGGTAATGAGAAGTTTCCCATTGTGCCTGTCATTCATAGGAGCAACTGTTCACATAATAGGGCTTTTGTGATTCTAACCCAACCCTAACCTTAACCCTGACCTGGTCCAGAAATGAGTGCTTTTGCTCATTTCTGCAGTTACTGTTACAAGCATGAAAGCCCTATTATACAAGAGATGTCTCTGTCTGGCAAGTACAGTGGAGCAAGCAGAAGCCACCCCTTTGGATACTGCCCAATGGAGTCCTATCTACTCTATTCACAGAGATGGATTGTTTCCCTTTCCTCTGGCTAGGCTGGAACCAGAAGGTAGGAAGGGGCCAAGATGAATAGCCCATCTGCAGACATGATAGCAGCACAAAAAAGTTGTGCAACAGCTGAAGAATTATGAAGAAAGAAAATAAAAATAGAAGAGCTGGTTTAGGGCATATCTGACTAGGGTGATTTTAATAGTTCAATATTCATTGTAAGGTTGTAATTCACTTGCCTTTTAAAAAAATAATTTCCATATGACTGGAGAAAATGTGGAATGTTGGAAATGTCATAAAATGGCAGGAGAAGAAAGTTGTGTGTGGAATGGCTCCTTTTGTCCATGCTAATGATGCCCAAACACATTCTTGAGAAAGGTAAGCATTGCACACACATACTTCAGATGTGATAGCTCTGCATTGGCATGCGGGTAGCATTGTTGGATCTAGCTACTCTTTTAAATTTGCACAGTGCTTAGAGAAATTCTACACTGGAGAAATTGTCAACAATTAAAGTAATGACTAGATCTAGCTGTCTGGTGTAGATTGGGATGGAGGTTTTTTTTTAAATATATAGTATTATTATTATTAAAGAGTCTAGGTTTAGAGTTTAGAGTCTAAACCAGTGGTAGCTAAGGCCACTTCAGGTGTACAACAATACTGTTAGCGTTTGTGTGGTCGTGGATTTGGATAGAATCCTATTTTTCAAACACCAAAATCGCAGCAGAGAGGAAGGGGGGTGGGGCCAGAGAGGCTAGAGGGGCCAGGAGGAAGCAGACAGGGGGGCCACCGGCCAGAAGGACTGATAAGGCCACGCTCAGTCACTGCCAGCCCTTTTGGCTCTGACCTCTTGGCGTTGTCCCTTGTCTGCATCCCTTAGCTGCGGCCTGGGCTGTGCGGGGACTCCCTTCCCTGAGACACAGAGGTTTGTTTGTTTGTTTTTTGTGCTGTGCTTTGCTTTGTTTTTCTTCCAATTTAAATTTAAGTTTATTTTATCCTTGTGTGTGTGTGCGAGCGGGTTTTTGTCTGGGAGAACTGGGTGAGTGAGAGGAACTGCAGGACTAACAAGGCAGGGGACCAAGGTAAGGTCTTGGAAGGGATACTGATGGCAGACCAGAAGATGGCCTTGGTGGGAGTCATGGGTGTTGCTGTCCGCTGCGAGAGCTGCGACATGTTCGCCCTTCTCTCCCAGGAGAGGCAGGGATACACTTGCCCTTGGTGCAAGCTGGTGACCCTGCTAGAGGAGGAGGTGAGGTGCCTGAGGGCCGAGAGAGCTCTCCAGGCCCCCCGGGAGCAGCCCCCCTCTGGACAGAGGGTTGAGGGAGAGACCACGGGAGGAGCAGCCGCGGAGACATGGAGGTATGTCACCCACAGGAGGAGGAGGCCAGCACGGCCTCCTCCTTCTCCTGGCACCACTCTGGAGCTGGGAAACAGGTTCTCTCCACTTGGGGAGGCTGTGGGGCTGATGAGGCCTCGGGGGACCAGCAGGACCCCCAGCCTGGGACCACAGGAGGCAAGGGGACTGCTGCAGGAGAAGCAAGGGCCAGGGCATGGCTGCCCACCACCACCAGGAAGACATGGCGGCGGGTGATTGTTGTTGCAGACTCCCTGCCACGAGGCACAGAGGCGGCGGTGTGCTGCCCCAACCTGGAGACAAGGGAGGTTTGCTGCCTGCCGGGCACATGCATCCGGCATGTGAAGGACAGAGTGGAGCGTCTTGTTCGCTCCGGGGGTCACCAGCTGCTCCTGGTGATCCATGTGGGCACAAACAACATTGCCAGGGACGGTGTGGTTGGGATCACCAGGGACTTCGAGGCCTTGGGAAAGAAACTAAGGGAGCTAAAGGCCCAAGTAGACTTCTTGTCAATCTTACCTGTCCAGGGATTTGGGCCAGGAAGGGACAGGGGGGTCTCTGAGGTGAACGACTGGCTTAGGGTGTGGTGCCGGAAGGAACGCTTCGGGTTCCTCAACCACGGCACTCGTTTTCTTGCCAGTGGACTTCTGGCAAGGGACGGGTTACACCTCACGAGGATGGGAAAAAGGTCCTTCGGAGATGCTTTAGCGAGCTTTGTCTGGAAGACTTTAAACTGAGCTGGGGGGGGGGGCGGTTCAGGCCCCCAGTAACGTGTCTGCACTGGACAAGTGTGCGGGGAGGATCAGGGCTCTGGGAGCAGGGTTTTAGAGATACTGCAGGGACTGACAGGACTCCTACAGAAAGGGGCCAGGTATCAGGGAGGATGGGAGGAAGGAGGAGGCTGGGAACTCCAAGAAAAGGAAGCGGCGGTAAGGAGTTGAGGTGCATGTACACCAATGCTAGGAGCATGGGTAATAAGCAGGAAGAACTTGAAACACTCCTGGGAATAGGAGGGTATGACCTGGTGGGAATCACAGAAGCATGGTGGGATGAAAGGCAAGTCTGGAATGTGAACATAGAAGGGTATCACCTTTTGAGAAAGGACAGGAAGGGAAAGAGAGGTGGGGGTGTGGCTTTATATGTCAGGGAAGGGATAGGATGCAGTGAGATAGAATGCAGCACAGATGGGGATTCAGTAGAGGCAGTCTGGGTGAAACTTAGGAGTTTTGACAGGGAAAGAGACCTGACAGTGAGGGTATGTTATCACCCTCCAGGTCAACTTGAGACCCTGGATGATAACCTTAGAATCTGGCCTGTCAGGACATCTCCAAGGAGGACACGGTAATTATGGGGTATTTCAATCTCCCGGATATTACTTGGGAGACTCACTTGGCAGTGGCAGCCAGGTCACGTTGCTTCCTAGAGCTATAGAGGGAGGGTTTTTCACACAGAGGATCCAAGAGGCAATGAGGGGGGGAAACATACTTGATTTGGTCTTGACCAATAGGGAGGAGCTGATAGATGAAGTACAGATTAGGGGAGCTCTGGATGCGAGTGACCATCTATCCTTTGCCTTGAGATCAGGGGACTGGTAACATGCAGCAGGTCGAGCACTAGAAGCTGGGACTTCAAGAGGGCCAACTTTGGCCAACTGAAGGCCAGACTGGGCAAAGTCTCCTGGGATAGGTTACTGGAAGTTAAGCAAGTTGAGGAGGGGTGGATAGCACTCAAAAGGGAGGCTTTGGAGGTGCAAGCCTTGACGATACCTCTAGTCAGTAAGGTGGGGAGGTGGAGGAGACTGCTGCCATGGATACAAAAGGAGGTGGTTAGAGATTAGACAAAAGAGGAACCTCCGCAGGAAATGGGTACTGGGGCAAATAGACAAAGTGGTATACCGGGAGGAGGAGGCCCGTTGCAGAAGGGTTCTTTTCAAGGCTAAGGCTGATTACGAGCTGAGACTTGCCAAGAATATCAAGAGCAAAAAAAAGGGCTTCTTTCAGCATGTAAATAGGAAAAGGAAGGGGAGACAAGTGGTGGGACCACTAAATAAGGAGGAAGGAGATCCAGTGACTGACATGAGGGAACAGGCACAGATGCTAAATGACTATTTTGCCTCTGTGTTCTCCCCAAAGCAGGACGGGGGATATCCACATAGGAGATTCGATGAGACTGGGGACTTAGGGGCACAGATTAGAGTCACCCCCCTTGAAGTCAATGGGCTCCTCAGGCCATTGGACATTACAAAGGTGCCAGGCCCTGACGGGTTACACCCAAGAGTACTTAGAGAGTTTGCAGGGGTTCTCTCACTCCTGCTGGCCTCCATTTTTGAGACCTCGTGGAGAACGGGTGAAGTTCCAGAGGACTGGAGGGTGGCATCGGGTAGTAGAAGGGACATGTGGAATTATAGACTGGTTACCCTTACGTCCATTGTAGGAAAAACAATGGAAATGCTCATAATAGAGAGAGATCTAGTGATGCTAGATAGGGAAGGGAGGCTGACAGCCACACAACACAGCTTCCGCATAAACAGGTCCTGCCAGACAAACCTTGTGGAATTCTATGACAAGGTTTTGGGATGGCTAGATGGAGAGGATGCAGTGGATGTGGATTACCTGGATTTCAGCAAGGCCTTTGACAAAGTGCCCCATGATATCCTGATGGAGAAACTGAGGAGTTTTGGGATACACCAAAGCACTGTCCGGTGGATTAGGGCATGGTTGACTGACCGAAAGCAGACGGTAACCATTAGTGGAGGATCATCGGGATGGTGGCCAGTGACAAGTGGGGTCCCCCAGGGCTTTGTCCTGGGGCCAATCCTGTTTAATCTTTTCATTAACAACATGGAAGAAGGGGTGAACAGTCTGCTGATCAAATTCACAGACGACACTAAAACTGGAGCAGTGGCCACAACTGAAGAGCAGGTACTCCAGATCCAAAAGGATCTGAACAGACTATGGAAGTGGGCAGGAGACAACAGGATGGCTTTCAACATGGATAAGTGCAAGGTCTTGCAGCATAGGAATAGCTGTAATAAATACAGGTTAGGTGACAAGTGACTGGAGAGCAGCACTTGTGAAAGGGACCTCATGGTGCTGGTTGACTGCAGGTTAAACATGAGTCAGCAGTGTGATGCGGTGGTCAAGAGGGCGAACGCCACCCTTGGTTGCATAGCCAGAAGTGTGGCTTCTAGATCAAGAGAGGTATTACTACCACTCTACATGACTGTGGTGCGCCTGCAACTGGAGTATTGTGCTCAGTTTTGGGTCCCTCATTACAGAAAGGATATAGCCAGGTTGGAGTCAGTGCAGCATAGGGCCACAAGGTTGGTGGCCAGTTTGCAGGGGATGGGGTGTGAAGTGAGACTGAGGGAACTGGGTCTCTTCAGCCTGGAGAAGAGGAGACACAGAGGGGATATGTTGGCGACATACAGGTATGTGAGGGGGTGTCACATGGAGATGGGTAGAGACCTGTTCTCCCCTGCAGAGGAAGGCAGGACGCGCTCCAAAGGAGCAAAGCTCAGGGAGCCAATGTTCCATTTGGATGCCAGGGAGCACTTCCTGACAGTCAGGACCCCGAGGGTGTGGAATGGGCTTCCACGAGAGGTTGTTGAGGTCCCATCAGTGCGGGTGTTCAAGGATAGGCTGGACAAGGATAGGCTGGTGGGCATGTTGTGAGCGGAGCCAGCTGGTGCCAGACTACATGGCCCGGGAGGCCCCTTCTGACTCGCTCTGTTTCTATGTTTCTATGAAATTTCTATTCAATGGATTTACAATGCGATGAAGGGCTTTCTCTCTGATGAAAAATTGAAAAGAATGATCACCAATTCTTATTCTTACCACAATCAGGGGCCAATATTTTTCTTTGGTTTGTTTATTTTTTTCTTTTAAGTGTTAATGGCTCTGTACCTTCCATGACTGGCACCATTAAACTTTTCCTTGCATGGAGGTAACATGATGGGGAAAAGTATAATTGATACATCCCTGCTCATTGAGCTTTTGCTAAAGCACAGGAGTAATGCACTGATTCATGCAATGTTATAATTTATGACAGTTATTGATTTATATTAAATTAAATTGTATTTCATGCACACTGGAGTTTCTTTTTTCTTTCTTTTTTGCTATGAAACAAATGAGTCATTGTCAAAGATGTATCATTGGAGTTATAATAATAATATCAGTATACAAACTTGCCCTTCCAAACAAACAAATCAACAGGAAATAAGGCAACAGTACAGATATGTTATTTAGGCAACTGGAGTGCTTAAATACAGAGTGCCAGTGGAATTGCTCTGTAGAAGCAAAAGTGTAATGTGATACAATTCTTTGATATGAAAGAATGCCATATCCATTTCAAAATGCTGAGATCCCCAAGAACCTCGATCCATTGACAAACCCTAAGGAGTCCATCTGCTGCTTCAGCATTTGATTCTGCTAGTGCTGCCCACTTCCAGCTTCTGCAGCCCATAACACAGAAGGTTTCAGGGCTCATAAATCATTCCTGGCAACTGCATTGCCATTAACTTGAGTGGGAGAGTTGTCTTAGCTTCAGTTAAGATTATATAATTGAGTAAATAATACCCTTTGCTTGAAGTGATGTATTGCTTCTTACAGAGGCCAAATGCCCAGGGATGAATTTTAAAGAGAAAGGTAAAGTCTTAATAGCAGGTCTTGAATTTGAAACAAGGCTTCTTCCTTTGCTTCATTAGGTACCAAAGGCCCAGAACTACAGTTCCATGTTAAGATAATATTTCTCAACACTTCTCTACAGCTACCATCATCTGCAACTGATATGTGTTCCTGTCCCTTTCAGTCAAAAGGCTTTGGGGATGAAAGCTTTCAATTAACTCTCCAAAATTGTAAGAGTGGACCTTCCATAACCAGATGCTCCTCATTAATCTGTGGTTAATGTCCATGTGTAGTGCCATTTACTAGAGGCACTAGTATGTCATAGCAAAAATAAAAGGCAGTGGATCGTTATTACATTGCATTTGTATCTTGCCTTTTTTCCTCTTGCCAAGGAGGCATCAGATCTCCAATCCTCTAACCTCCACACCACACTGATTTAAACAAGCACATTTTCCTCATGCTACAGAGCATGTTTTCCCTGCTCCCAAACCAAGCACACCAAGTTACCCATTTGAACTAGACTCTAGTCATAGTCTCATTTTTCTGCCAGTTCCATTTCCTGAAGTTTTGTTCAGCATTTCTGAATGTGGACCACAAGAAAAACTATTTGATGCACTTTTTTCTGATGCTGTTTAAGACATACCCAAACTGACCAAAGATGGCTTTTTCAGCCTTTGAAGTAATCCTTTGCCATTTTGACTCTGAGAAGAAACAGACACAAATCCATCTTCGAGGATTTTTCTATTGCACTTTTCTGCTGAAATGCAACTACTTTTGAAATTTTAAAGGTCCTTGAAGGGTCCAAAGCAGAGTCACTCATCTTGACTTTGTCAGCTGCTCAGAATCCATGCCTGCTTCCAGTAATTCAGCAAGGCTAAAGCAGTTGCTGACCTCTGGGAAACAGCACATAAGCCACATAATGCATTACAAAAAGAGCCTTTGGGCTTTTATTATCTCACATTAATACAGAAGAAAGCTCTGCCATGGTCAGTATGGCTAGTTACAGTCACTGCTAATCAGGAGAGACAAAAGAATGCTGATCACCAAAGCAAGGGCAAAGGCTGGATCATGATATGATCATTTTAAATAATCTATTTAGACAGAGCTGATGCAAAGACTAGTGAGTGCAGCTGGGCACATGGGACTACACTGCAGCTAAAGGCTCAACCTGTGGCCACAGTACAGCATACACATCACACAAAGCATCTTAATCTCTGTAGCTGGGGCCATTTCCCTAAAACCACTTTTTATCTTGCATGAGCACCAACATATAAAACTTTCCTGACAGAGGTGCTACTATTACAGTGGAAATGTTAACTCTGCACAGGAAGAGAATGGACAGTCTGTTCTATAACATAAGTAGGAATGGGCAGATCTACTAATTTCACTTTCTCCCACATTCATTTTTATGTGTTTAAGCCACAAGTTCCTTTCCTCTGAAACATGAGGAATGTTGCAAATGCTGATAAAACCATAAAAAGATCTGAGACAACATTCTTGCCCATCAGCAGAGAAATTTAGTAAAACTTATTCAGCTATTCCCCACAAAAAGACCATGATGCACCTGAGACAGGCATCTGTTGGGTATTGGGGGTGAGATCCTAAGGTTTCTGCAACTTTGTAAAGGTAATGTTAGAAGCTCTGGGTCTTACAGGATGAGTTCCTGGAGCATTTCCTTCCCATGACAATGTCAGAGGCTAAGAAGGCAGCCATGGGAGCCATTGCATAGCCTCCTCCTGGATGTTGTTAATGTTGTGGTACAGAAATGAACTGTAATGCTGTGGTTCTTATCGCACATATGTAACAAACATACAGGGCTCTTCATTATATTTTCTGCCCCCTGATTTGGCCTCCAATTATATCTTACTGGTCTTGGCATTGCCAGCTCTGAGTTTTGGTGGAGCTTTGGAGAAATAATGCTACATTGTTTTGACTCTAAACTTATGTGAAAATCTCCTTCTATCAATGTGGGGCATAAATAGATGCTGTGGCCCAGATGCTGAGCAGGAGATATGGACAATTTCTACATTTCTCTATGTAGCATCAAGTCCATTAATAGTTTTGAACTGTGCTTATCAGATCCATGTGCATATCAGACCCAGTCTGCCACTCCAGACAAAAGCCCTGGAAGTAGCATAAAACTAATTTTACATGGATGGCACAAAACTGCAAGTAGATGCCATTGCTTGTACATAACATCTATTGAACGTTTCTTCCCTGCTTCTTTTTGCCAGTGTCAAGAAACAAGGTCAGCCTCTATAACTCAGCAAGACAAAACAGAAGGGCTTTGTCTGCTAGACATTCTGTAGAGATGGGTGAACAAGTCAGAAATTGCTAGGATCCTCTGAACATTATCTTCTTGATTATCCCATGCCCAGGTTCCTATTCACATTTGATGTTGCTGCTCACTTTGTACAATTTGAAAACTTGAGCAAACTAGGAAGAAAATAGGAGGTTTGTGAAAATCTCCCCAAACTTGAGTACATGTCTGTGTTTATTTTTAAACAGCTGTACTACTCAGCCAATTGTTTTAGGTAGGGATGGTGGATTATGCTTTCTTTTAGTTTATCCTTTAATATGGACCAACCTAACTCACATTCCCAAACTAAAACAAAATAGAATGGAATTATCCTTCATAGTTTCCATAGTTTTCAATGCCATTCTCTGATCAAAAATGTGTCTACTAGAGGAAATGTATAGCAAATCACACAAACAAATTTTGCCGGGGAAAATATGTATGAAATGCATTATGATTTTCATGTAGATATTGTTCTAAAAAGATCTATCTTAAACTGATGTAGAACCAGCAAAAATAAATGTATATTTGATTAACTCAGAAACAGAGTGAGTCAGAAGGGGACCCCTGGCTCCAGCCAGCTCCACTCTTGGCATGCCTACTATGTGCATGCCCAGAATAGCCTTGAATGACCTCACCAATAGGGCTTCAACCACCTCCCGTGAAAGCCCATTCCATACCCAGGGGTCCTAACCATCAGGAAGTACTTCCTGGCATCCACCCTAAATCTTGGTTCCCTGAGCTTTGCTCCACTGGAACGTGTCCTGCTCTCCACTGCAGTGGAAAAAAGCTCATGACTCACCTCTGCGTGGCACCTCCTCACATACCTGTATGTCACTAACAGGCCCCCTCTGAGTATCCTCCTTTCCAGGCTGAAAAGACCCAGCTCCTTTAGTCTCTCCTCATATGGCATACCCTGCAAACCAGCCGCAATCCTAGTGGCCCTTTGCTGCACTGATTCCAACCTTACTATATCCATCTTGTAATGAGGGGCCCAGAACTGAACACAATACTGCAGCTGTGGGCACACCAGAGTCATATAGAGTGGCAGCAATATCTCTCTCGATCAAGAAGTCACACTTCTGACTATGCATCCAAGGGTGGCATTCGCCCTCTTGACATGTTGGATCCCCAACATCATATCTTCCCTTGCCCATAACCACCCCAATGGGGGAACCCACCCACTCCCCAGGAACTCTCTCAACAATTTAAAACCAACAGGTAAAAACAATAAAACTCAGATGCTGTGTAATAAAAATAAAAATAGTGCCAACTTGCAAAAGCCTCTGGCTCTAAAAACATATAATAATCAACCAAACCTGGCCATCGCTCTTATAATAACTAAAAAGCACCTGGCCAAGACCAGCTCCAGAGATGACAAGACTGAACAGCATCATCTTGGGAATCAGCAAACTAAAATGGACAGAAATGGTGAATTTAATTCAGATGACCATCGGGTATACTACTGCGGACAAGAATCCCTCAGAAGAAATGGAGTAGCCTTCATAGTCAATAAAAGAGTAGGAAAGCCAAGTACTGGGATACAGTCTCCAAAATGACAGAATGATCTCAGTTCAAATCCAAGGCAAACCATTCAACATCACAGTAGACCAAGTCTATGCCCCAACCACTGGTGCTAAAGAGGCTGAGATTGACCATTTCTATGAAGACCTACAACACCTTCTAGAAATAACACCAAAAAACAACGTCCGTATCATGGGGGATTGGAATGCTAAAGTAGGAAGCCAAAAGATAACCGGAATAACAGGTATGTTTGGCCTTGTAGTACAAAATGAAGCAGGGCAAAGGCTGGTAGAATTTTGTCAAGAGAACACACTGTTCATAGCAAACACTCTTTTCCAACAACCTATCAGATGACTCTACACATGGACATCACCAGACGGTCAACACAGAAATCAGATTGACTATGTGCTCTGTAGCCAAAGATGGAGAAGCTCTATACAGTCAGTAAAAACTAGACCAGGAGCTGGCTGTGGCTCCAATCATGAGCTTCTCGTTGCAAAATTTAGGCTTAAATTGAAGAAAGTAGGGAAAAGCACTATGCCACACTATTCCAGAGAATAGAAGGGAAGTGAAAGGCAAGGGAGAAAGAAAGCTACACCCAATTGAATGCACAATTCCAGAGAATAGGTAGAAGAGATAAGAATGCCTTCTTAAATGAACAATGAAAAGAATAGAAGAAAACAATAGAATAGGGAGGACCAGAGATCTCTTCAAGGAAAATGGAGATATGGAGGGAACGTTTCATGCAAAGAAAGGCATGATAAAGGACCAAAATGGCAGGGACCTAACAAAGAGGTGGCAAGATTACACAAAAGAATGATACAAGAAAGATCTCAATGTCCCTGATAACCACGATGAGGAGGTTATAGCCCTTAGGAAGTCTGAGCAACAACAAAGCTAGGGGAGGAGACACTGTTCCAGCAGAGCAACTCATATTCCTAAAGGACAATGCAGTTAAAGTGCTACACTTAATATGCCAGCAAGTTTGAAATACTCAACAGTGGACACAGGATTGGAAAAGGTCAGTTTACATTCCGATCCCAAAGAAGGGCAATGCCAAAGAATGTTCAAACTACCACACTATTGCACTCATTTCACATGCTAGCAAAGTTATGGTCTAAATCCTGCAAGCTAAGCTCCAGCGGTATGTGGACCGAGAACTACCAGAAGCACAAGCAGGGTTTGGAAGAGGCAAAGGAACTAGAGATCAAATTGCCAACATACACTGGATCATGGAGAAAGCTAGGGTGTTCCAGAAAAACATAGAAATATAGAAACAGAGCGAGTCAGAAGGGGTCTCCTGGGCCATCTAGTCTGACCCCTGGCTCCAGCCGGCTCTGCTCACTACATGCCCACATCTACTTCTGCTTCATTGACTATGCGAAAGCCTTTGATCATGTGAATCACAACCAATTATGGCAAGTTCTTAAAGAGATGGGAGTACCAAACCATCTTATTTGTCTCTTGAGAAACATGTATGAGGGTCAAGAAGCAACAGTGAGAACTGGATATGGAACTACTAAATGATTCAAAATTGGGCAAGGAATACAGCAAGGCCGTATACAGTTCCCCTGCCTGTTTAACTTATATGCAGAGTGCATCATGCCAAAGGCTGGGCTAGATTAATCAGAAGCCAGGATTAAGATTTCTGGGAGAAATATCAACAAACACAGATATGCAGGTGATACTATTCTCATGGCAAAAAGTGAAGAGGAATTAAAGAGCCTCTTGATGCAGGTGAAGGAAGAGAGCACAAAAGTTGGGTTGAAACTCAACATTAAGTTTCCTGAAGCTTACCAACACTTAAAGGAACACAGTCTCATTACACTTGAAATCATTACACTACTGATGTTCAAGTTAATAGATACAACTTTCATACATGCAATTATGCAAAGCTGGGCAAGAGAAAAACCCTCTTTTCTAGAAATCACTATGTGTGCATCATTGAAATGTAGCTGAAATTAACCAGGGACCACTTGTCTCTTGACAGATTGAGACAATGAGGACAATTGTCCTCAAAGAATGGACAATGCACAGCAACCCATTCCATCCTTCTCCCATTCTTCAGAGTGTCTTCTTTCTGCTTTGGCATGCAGGCTGGAAAGATCAGACCATTGTAACTCTTTACTTCTGTAACCTATTAGAAAGTGTTAATGATCAATATATAAAAGAGCCCACTGAGGACTGCTCAGGTGCCCCATCTGGAACAGTTCATTGGCAGTTGATTATTCTTGTGAATAAATCTTTTATACTTATGCCTGACATTTAGTTGGGGCATTTTGCACACTAGGACATGGAACTATTTTGCTCAACACTACTTTTTCTGCTATCTAACTTGGGAACCACCAAAATTTTATTTTGTCTGATCTCACTTAAAGGTTCTGTAGCATGACTTCTTCCAAAACAAGTTCAATAATCAACTTTTTCCAATGCTTGAATTCATGGTGATGTTTAGCCTTACATAATCATTGGGACATGCTTGCTGGACTATGCAGGATGAAATTTTGGATGAAATTCCAGCTATTATGTCTTTTTGTTATTAGGAATGCAATATATGCCTTTTAATTAGATGTCAGTATTTCTCAGCAACAATTTCTCAAACTAAAAGCTGGTTGCTTTTCTTTTAATCAATGAGAGAGAAAAAATAAAATACTTTCATAAAGTATTTGGCTTTGGAGAGTATAGAAAAGTTTATTTTGTGTCTATTAAATGGTATGGATATAAATTACCGGAGGGAATCATTTTCTTTGTTGATGCTGAAGAAAAATAAGAACAAAGTAGTTCCTTTAGAGTTAGAGAAGTGATTGAAAGGCTATCCCAAAGCTTTATTCTTTAAACTCTGATTAAGTTTTAAACAGCAATGCCAGCAGTATACAGCCAAGTTGCAATTAAATTACATGGAATTTATGTTTCAGTGCCAATGTGGTATATGGACTCTCATTTTTATGTTGTTGTCTGTGCTCATTAGGCAAACATCAGGCAGCTGATTGCTTCTAATCAAGAAAGAACAAGACAACTTGCTGATTGTTCCTTTCAATTTAAGTGTAAGTATGCCAGCATAATTAAAAATGTTATAATTATTTTTTTTTTCTTTTTGACATCATCTAAGGGCTGTGTATAATCCTTCTGGCCATTAAATGCTGCTCAAATAACTTGCAATAATAAAAACACAACTTGAGTACATTAACTTGTAATTTTAAAAACTTATTGGAGGTCAGAACATGACTACCCATGATACGTAGTGTTCAGGTGCAGATTGGGATATGGAGTATGGGAGATTTCTAGAGGAATTGTAGTGGGAAGAATAGTTTTGCATGCCTACAACTATAAAGTATGTATAACTACCTTAAAAAGTACCTATTCCAATTAATTCCAGTGTGGTGCAGTGGTTAAGAGAGTGGGACTGGGACTCAGACAATCTGGGTTCGAGTCTCTGCTCAGCCATGGAGCCAACTGGGTGACTTTGGGCCAGTCACAGACTCTCAGCCCAACCTACCTCACAGGGTTGTTGTTGTGGGGATAAGATGGAGGAGTAGAATGATGTAAGCTGCCTTGAGCCCTTTGTAGAAAAAAAGCAGGATATAAATTGAAAAATAAATAAATAAATAAATAATTCCAGAGACTGCTTGCAATAGCTGCTGGCTTTTTATCATGGAACAAGTCATCATTGTTACTTTGCACACCCCAAGATGGTGGCATATTTGTTGTTTCTTGATTTACCTTATTGCAGGTAGGGAATGTTTTTGGACCCATGGGCTAATTTGGCAATTGGAAAAGTTGTGCCATAGCCTGTCTTCCTTGGGAGGTAAGTTTAGTCATAAGGTAAAAGGTAAAGGTTTCCCCTTGACATTAAAGTCCAGTCATGCCTGACTCTAGGGGGCAGTGCTCATCTCCATTTCCTAGCCGAGGGAGCCAGTGTTTGTCCACAGACAGTTTCCATGGTCATGTGGCCAGCATGGCTAAACACCAAGGTGAACGGAACACTGTTACCTTTCCTACCGAAGTGGTACCTTTTTATCTACTTGCATTTGCATGCTTTCAAACTGCAAGGTTGGCAGGAGATGGGACGGAGCAACGGGAACTCACCCCATTGTGCAGATTCGAACTGGTGACCTTTTGATCAACTAACCCAGCAGCACAGCAGTTTAAACCACTGCACCACTTGCATCCCTAAGTTTAAGTCACAAAAGTCACACAGTCAGTCAAAATGCTAAGTTCTAAGCAGAAGCTATGTTTGAGCCTCCACTCATGCACATGATAGGCATGCCATAAGCAGAGCTGGGGGTCAGACTAGATGGCCTAGGAGACCCCTTCTGACTTGCTCTGTTTCTATGTTTCTATACTCTAAACAACTCACTAAAACCTACAGTTTTCAGAAACATATTTTCAAGAAGGCAAACTCCTTCCCTTCCTTCCCCACTTCTGATGACCAAATAATTTCCATCTATTATCATGAGGTATGATCTTCTTCACATGCTGCTCCAGAGTTTCACACTGCTTCTTTTCACAAAGTTTTATTGCTACATGTTCCTATTGTTGCACATCTCTGAGTTCATCCAGTGTGTTGCACCCTTTCTAACACCTCTCAGTCTCCACCCCACTTATAGCTCTTTCTCCTGTGCTGGTACAGAGGCAGGGCACATTTATACCTCACCTGCCAGTGCTCCTCCCATTGCTCCTTGAACTGAATCTCCTGCCTGTGTTGTCTTCTAGCAACCAACATCATCTCCTCAGGGGGAGGGATTTCTATATCTGACAGATCACCTCCTCCTGTAATAATTTTTGCAAGATTCTGATTCAAAAGAAGTGCAAGATGAATCAAATTCTGTGTCTGAATTGCACAGGCCAGTGTACCCAGAGATAAGTCAGACACTTCTTGAGAATCAGAGAGTTTCACGTTCTATAGAAAAGTCAAGCTGATGGGGAAGGAGGTCAGCACTAATCTGATCAGGTGGTATCAGGTTAAGAAAGTAGACCAATTGTGGAGTGCCAGATGCTTTGACTTGAGTCATATGATCCACCTAGAAGGTGAGGTTAGTTGCTTTCAGTTTAAAAGGAGCTGGTTCAGTTTAGAATCAGCTTCATATAATTAAGCCACAATTCCATAATGCCCAGTATTCAAATTCTACTTGTTTCTTTTGTTACTGACTGCTGTAATACTTCTTTGTATTATAAAGTGAGCCTTGCTAGTCAGCCTTAACATAATAAAGAGTTTTAGTTAAAAAACGAGTTTATCTTGATTTGAAGGAAGGGGAGAAGTCTAACTGTGACTGTGAAACATGAGGAATCCAATAACAGGGTGAAAATCTAAGAAATGTTCAAATCCCCCAGAATCAAATTTCTAGCCATATGCAGCCACCGATTTACTAAAGTATAAGTCAAGCTAGATTGTTAGCTTCTGCCTCTAAGATAATTTTGTATAGAATTGCCTGATTTATACAAATCAATACCCAGAAACCAATGGTCATCTTGAAAATAACACTACAGCCAACTTTATGCAAATCATTCAGGTGCTAATTTTTGCCAAAATGTGGTAAATGCTGTCATCTGCATGAATTATGTAAATTAATGCAAAATATCCAAATAGTAAAATCTGTCCAAATATCCTTAACATTTTTTTAAATATGCATTCCAATCTTAGAGATGGAGGGATAGAGAATTTGGTCCACTTCCTGTCATTGGTTTGGAACAAGCAGGATGTCAATCATCTTTAAATAACTGAGACTTCTCAGTATCAGCATATCCCTAGTCTCGTTGATGTTTCTTCTAAGTTCTAACAGAGAATTCCGTTTCAACAGCAGACATGTGTAAATGCCTACAAATACACTATGAAGAATCCTTGGTGTTTGCTGTCAGCTGTACACTGCCTCAAACAGATGACTAGTAACAACCCAAACACTTATTATAAGGGTAAGCAAATCTGTCCATATCTGTTTCTCAAGAAAGCTGATTTATTTCATTCTGTTTATAAAGACACCTATGGAAAGTGCTTATCAAACAATGAACCAATTGTAATTCTCAGCTATTTACACTGATCACATGGAAAAGGTGCAGCATTTCCAGCATGGAGACAACCATGTTGTACCAGTCTGCCCTATAGCTGGCAAAGATGATGGGCCTGTCAGAAAAAAAGGGATGGCAACTCTCATAGTTCAATGCATAAACTTAAACATGTAAAAAGTAAGCACTATGCCGAAATGAACAAATCTTTCAGTTTTTCCCACATTTTATTCAAACAGGAGAGAGAAAAATAAAACTATTTCCATCCCACTTATGAAAACATAGTTAACAAAGCTTGAACCAGACCTATTCCTAATCTAGATCAGTATTAGCTTCCCCATACTACAGATGAGGAAATGATGCTGAACTGACAGAAGAAAGGGAGAGAGTGAACTCCAAAGTTGTCAACAGGTCTGAACGTATTACCTAATTCTGTAAAAAAAAAAAGGAAGGAACTTCTGATTTTTTCTCTGTTCTGTTTTAGGTTTGGGCTTTGGTTGGAATAGTGACATTTTATTATTCTTATGGTTTATTTAAATTAGCAGAGCAACTCAGGAATATATTCAGAAAATGAACAAACAAGGTGCTTAAAAGTGCTCAAAATGCTTCATACTCATGATCTTGTAATAATTTATTCAAGAATGAGAGTGAGCTAGCTTAACTCTATAAGAAACTGATTCTCCTGCTGCTGCCTCTACTCTGTTGCACATTTCCAGGGAGAATAACAGTGCCAGGCTTAGGACCAAATGAGTTGAGAAAATCAGTTTTTTAAAAAATTACGGTCTTGATAATTCAAATAACAGCACACCTTTTTAGAATAAAATGTAGTTGAAATAAAGGATGTCAATGCATTACTGAGAGAATGCAGATTGGAACATCAGGTTACAACCCTCCCACTCCCCCTGTCCCCATATACCCCATCATCACCTGCCTTTTTTTCTGTTAATATTGGCTTTTGAACTTGAGAAGTGACTTGAGATTCTACTCAAAATTTTCTTGCAATGAATGACTTGAGACTCAACTTGGACTTGAAATGAAAGACTTGAGACTTGGAATAAAGAACTTGAACACTTCACTGCTAAGTAGTATATTGGCAATTTAAACTCTTCCTGAGTGTGTCATAGCATGAAAATGAATAATTTGCATAGTTAATAACTTTATCTCCCATCAAAGGAGCAGGAGAGTAATTTGGGGAAGGAAACAAATCCCTAAACCAATATATTTACTTAATGAAATATGCTTAGATGTTTCCCAGGAGGTGGGCCTAGAAAGAAGAAAGATCCAAAGTTCCCCAGTTTGGAACTTGGAGTGAAAGTGCTACTTGTTGGCCAAACAAGAGGAGGGAATGCTGGTATGCCTGTACAACATCTTAATTTTACTTCTCCATTGACTCAAGAGAATTTATGAGCTTACCCCTGCTTTAACATCCTGATTTTTTGGTAAGTCATAAGGAAACTTTGTAATTTTAAGTGGAGTTGAAGATAAGGAAGCAGTGCTAATGTATGATAAATAATCTCACCCTTTTCCATCAGAGTGCATTCATCCCAGCATGGGAAAGTTCTGAGAAAGAGCTCTGAAAGTTTGATTTAAAGACTAGAAAGCTTTAAAATCCTGGAATAGCTTTGGCGAATTTGAACAGAATATTAAAGATAAGACTGTAAAGAGGAATATTAAACAACTTAAGTGTTGAGGAAATTGCTTTGGACAATAAAGGAAGAGGAGGAATTAAAGTTTAGAAAGAAGAGAATATGGTTAAAGTGTTGCCTTTCCTGAACAAATAAGTGAACGCTACACAGAAATCCAAGAAGAGAGACCAGTAAGCCATCAGATCTGTTTCTAACTAGAATTGCATCTGAAATCAGAGGGAAGATGGCAACAAAGTGACATCGTTCAGTCACAGCTCTCACTTATTTTGAAGAATTGAAGCCTCAATTATGAAAAGGAAGGATATAGCTACAGCCAAAGTGGGCAGAATAAAAAAGAGATGGTCCACTACAAGCCCCAGAGAAGAAAAGCTGGAAAAGGAGAGGAAGAAAAACAGCTTAGAACTGAAAGTTTTCTCCCTTCCAATGGGGCTACATAAGTTGTGAGAATTGGGAGCAGCCCTAACAGCAGACGTGCGGCATTTGCCAGAACCATCATCATCAGTTCAGCCTGTCAAGATACAGAAAGTAGTCCATTAATTAAAAATCCAGTCAAGGAGAATGCTGGGAAGCAGCAACCTTTAGGATGAAAAGTAAACAGTACGACAATGGAATACCCTCTCCCCTCATGGCCAGATTGCCTCTTTCAACATGTAGGTGCACTCTGCTTTATATCTGAAAAAACTTTAATTTTGATTCTAGAGCATTTAAACAAAATTCAAAAGCAATTAGGAGCCTTAATCCAACCACATGCCCACCCAGTATTTATTTATTTATTTATTTATTTATTATTAGAAAAATTTCTATGCCGCCCCTTGCCAACTAGCCTCAGGGCGGCTCACAGCAGGTCCATACAAAACGAAATACAACATAAAATTAAAACACAAATCGACCTACTGATTACAAGTTAAAGACTAAAATTGGCCCATCTCATAGTCCCCAATTAAAACTAACAAAAACTAAAATTCACAACGAACTAATAAATTAATAAAATTTATAAATTTATAAATTTATAAATAAATTAACAATTAAAATATTTCTTAAATAAAAAGGTCTTCGCCTGGCGCCGAAAAGCAAATAATGATGGCACCAGGCGAGACTCTCTGGGGAGCAGATTCCATAAGTGGGGTGCCACCCCAGAGAAAGCCCTCCTCCGGGTACTCACCCTCTTCACTTCCTTCATAGAGGGCTCCCGGAGGAGAGCATCTGCTGCAGATCGTAAGGGGTGGGAGTGCATATACGGTCGCAGGCGCTCCTTTAGGTAACCAGGACCCAAGCCGTTAGGGGCTTTATAGGTAAGAACCAACACCTTGAATTGGGCCCGGACTTCAATGCGAATCCAGTGTAGCTGAAGGAGAACTGGGGTGATATGAAAACCACGCCCAGTCCCCGTCAGCATCCTGGCAGCTCTATTCTGCACCAATTGAAGTATCCGGACCGTCTTCAAGGGTAGCCCCACGTAGAGCGCATTACAGAAATCTAACCGGGAAGTCACCAACGCGTGTGTCACCGTTGTTAGGCAGTCGAACTCCAGGAAGGGACGCAGCTGATGGATCAGCCGAAGCTGATGGAAAGCGTTCCTCACCACTGCTGACACTTGGGCTACCAAGGTCAGCTCTGGGTCGAGGAGCACTCCCAAGCTGCGGACCCTGTCTTTCAGAGGGAGTGCTACCCCATTCAAGACAAGGGTCAGGTCCCCCACTCCATAGCCCGAGCCACTCACTAACAGGACCTCCGTCTTGTCAGGATTGAGCCTCAGTTTATTGGCCCTCATCCAGCCCATTACCTCGGCCAGGCACCGGTTCAGTACAGCCACTGCCTCACCTGGATTGGTGGAAAACGAGAGGTAGAGCTGGGTATCATCAGCGTACTGATGATTCCGCAGCCCACACCTCCTAATGACCTCTCCCAGTGGTTTCATGTAGATATTGAAAAGCAAGGGGGACAAAATGGAACCCTGCAGAACTCCATGGCATAGCTGCCATGGCGCAGAGCCATAGTCCCCCAGGACCACCTTCTGGAATCGACCTGTGAGGTAGGATCAGTACCAAGTCAGAGCAAAGAGGTGAAAAGAAGGAAGATGCTATCATTTCATGCCCACCCCCCTAACTTTGGGCAAATGCAATTTGCACAACATAAGACTGATGGAAGAATACAGAGAATGTTCCAAACAAACCAGGTCCTAATATCCTTCCCAAAGAAAGATGTGCAACTTTGGACAAATAAGGAAAGAATCCTTACCTCTCTGACAGAGTTACTAAGTCATGTTATACCTCCGCTGTATTTAAAACACTTAGAAACATAGAAACAGAACGAGTCAGAAGGGGACTCTCGGATCATCTAGTCTGACCCCTGGCTCCAGCTGACTCCGCTCACAACATGCACACCATGTGGATGTCCAGCCTATCCTTGAACACCCGCACCGATGGAGCCTCAACGATCTCTCGTGGAAGCCCATTCCACACCCTTGGGGTCCTAACTGTCAGAAGTGCTTTCTGGCACCTAAATGAAACCTTGGCTCCCTGAGCTTTGCTCCATTGGAGCGCATTCTGTCTTCCTCTGCAGGGTAGAACAGGTCTCTACCCACCTCAGTGTGACATCTCCTCACATACCTGTATGTTGCCAACAGATCCCCTCTGAGTCTCCTCTTCTCCAGGCTGAAGAGACCCAGTTCCCTCAGTCTCACCTCATACCCCATCCCCTGCAAACCAGCCACCAACCTTGTGGCCCTACACTGCACTGACTCTAACCTGGCTATATCCTTCCTGTAATGAGGGGCCCAAAACTGAGCACAATACTCCAGTTGTGGGTGCACCAGAGTCAACCACTACACCACACTGGCACTGGAAAGCCAGTCCAGTGTAGTGGTTAAGAGCATGGGACTGGGACTTAGACGATCTGGGTTCTAGTCCATACTCAGCCATAGAGCCAACAGGGTGACTTTGGGCCAGTTACAGACTCTCTGCCCAACCTACTTCACAGGGTTGTTGTTGTAGGGATAAGATGGTGAAGGAGATGTAAGCTGTCTTGAGCCCTTGGTAGGAAAAAAGCAGGATATAAATTGATAAATAAGTAAGTAAGTAAGTAAGTAAAGAGTGGTAGTAATACCTCTCTCAATCTAGAAGCCACACTTCTGGATATGCAACCAAGGGGGAAGTTCGCCCTCTTGACCACTGCATCACACTGCTGCCTCATGTTTAGCCTGCAGTCAACCAGTACCCCGAGGTCCCTTTCACAAGTGCTGCTCTCCAGCCACTTGTCACCTAACCTGTCCTTATGACAGCTATTCCCATGCCCCAAGTGCAAGACCTTGCACTTATCCACATTGAATGCCATCCTGTTGTCTCCTGCCCACTTCCATAGTCTGTCCAGATCCTTTTGGATCTGGAGTACCTGCTCCTCAGTTGTGGCCACTGCTCCAGTTTTAGTGTCGTCTGCGAATTTGATCAGCAGACTGTTCACCCCTTCTTCCATGTCATTTATGAAAAGATTAAACAGGATCAGCCCCAGGACAAAGCCCTGGGGGACCCCGCTTGTCACTGGTTGCCATCCTGACAATTCCCCACTAATGGTTACTGTCTGCTTTCGGTCAGTCAACCATGCCCTAATCCACCGGACAGTGCTTTGGTGTATCCCTGAACTCCTCATTTTCTTCACCAGGATATCATGGGGCACTTTCTCAAAGGGCTTGCTGAAATCCAGGTAAACCACATCCACTGCATCCCCTCCATCTAGCCATCTCGAAACCTTGTCATAGAATTCCATAAGGTTTGTCTGGCAGGACCTGTTTTTGCAGAAGCCATGTTGTATGACTGCCAGCCTCCCTTCCCTATCTAGCATCACTAGATCTCTCTCTATTATGAGCCTTTCCATTGTTTTTCCTACAAAGGACGTAAGGCTAACTGGTCTGTAATTCCCCATGTCCTTCCTACTACCCATTTTGAAAATTGGGACCACTGATGCCACCCTCATGTCCTCTGGAACGTCACCCGTTCTCCATGAGAGAACCCCTGCCAACTCTATAAGTACTCTTGGGTGTAACCTTTTTGGACCTGCCACCTTTGTAATGTCCAATGCCCTGAGGAGCGCCTCGACTTCTAGGGGAGTGACTCTAATCTGTGTCCCTAAGTCCCCAGCCTCTTCTAATGTCCTATGTGGGTCTCCCCCATCCTGCTTTGGAGCGAACACAGAGGCAAAACAGTCATTTAGCATCTGTGCCTGTTCTTTCACATCAGTCACTGGATCCCCTTCCTCCTTTTTTTAGTGGTCCCACTACCTGTCTCCCTTTTCTCTTCCTATTTACAAGCTGAACGAAGCCCTTTTTGTTGCTCTTGATATTCTTGGCAAGTCTCAGCTCATAATCAGCCTTAGCCTTGCGAAGAATCCTTCTCCAATGGGCCTCCTGCTCCTGGTATACCCTTTTGTCTATTTGCCCTAGTACCCATTTCCAATGGAGTTTTCTCTTTCATCTAATCCCTCTAACCACATCCTTTCACATCCATGGTAGCACTCTCCTCCACCTCCCCACCTTACTAACTAGAGGTATCGTCAAGGCTTGCTCCTCCATAACCTCCCTTTTCAGTGCCATCCACCCCTCCTCAACTTGCTCACCTTTCAGTAACCTATCCCAGGAGACTTTGCCCAGTCTGGCCTTCAGTTGGCCAAAGTTGGCCCTCTTGAAGTCCCAGCTTCTAGTGCTCGCCCTGCTGCATGTCCCCAGTCCCCTGATCTCAAAGCAAAGGATGGAGTGATCACTCGCATCCAGAGCTCCTCTAATCTGTACTTTGTCTATCAGCTTCTCCCTATTGGTCAAGACCAAGTCAAGGATGTTTCTCCCCCTCGTCACCTCTTGGACCCTCTGTGTGAAAAATCCTCCCTCTATAGCATCTAGGAAGCGTCGTGACCTGACTGTCACCGCTGAGTGAGTCTCCCAACTAATATCCGGGAGACTGAAATCTCCCATAATTACTGTGTCTCTCCCCCGAGATATCCTTAGAATCTGGCCTGTTAGGACATCATCCAGGGTCTCAAGTTGACCTGGAGAATGATAACATACCTCCACTGTCAGGTCCCTTTCCTTGTAAAAACCCCTAGGTTTCACCCAGACTGCCTCTGCTGAATCCCCATTTGTGCTGCATTCTATCTCACTGCATCCTATCCCTTCCCTGATGTATAAAGCCATGCCCCCACCCCTCTTTCCCTTCCTGTCCTTTCTAAAAAGATGATAACCCTCTATGTTCACATTCCAGACTTGCCTTTTATCCCACCATGTTTCTATGATTCCCACCAGGTCATACCCTCCTATTCCCAGGAGAGTTTCAAGCTCTTCCTGCTTATTACCCATGCTCCTAGCATTGGTGTACATGCACCTCAACTCCTTCCCACTGCTTCCTTTCCTTGGAGTTCCCAGCCTTCTCCTTCCTCCCATTCTCCCTGATACCTGGCCCCTCTCTGTAGGAGTCCTGTCAGTCCCTGCAGTACCTCTAACACCCTGCTTCCAGAGCCCTGATCCTCTCCCCACACTTGTCCAGTGCAGACATGTTTCTGGGGGGGCACTTCCATTTTCTGTCATTACAAACAGACTGCAAAAGATTATTCCTAGACTTTAAATCAGCTACTGTGCCCTTACAACTTTTTCACTCGGCACACTATCTGAGAGGGTATAATATAATCCCTCAGACTCTTCAAAGAGACAGGAGTTACAGTCCCTTCCAGAGCTAGAAGGGTTAATCATGGCACCACTCCATCAGTGATTCCTCGAACAATTGTGGAGGAGGCTTGCCTTGATATGAATTACAAAGTGGCAATGAACAGTCACTGTGAGCTGGCTGGTGTCCAGCCAACTGAGCAGGATGGACTTGTAAAATTAAGGAACTAATTAGATGAACTATTAATGTCAATGAGAATTAGACTACACAAAGAAAACCTGGTCTTGGAGAGAGACAATGAAATTTCAGATCCTGACTCTTCCCTTCACTCAAGCACAGCCCTTATGAGCTCTCTAAATTTGGATACCTCTGCTAACATCACAGACTGTGACATGAAGCTAACCGATAATGCTGGACTGGATAATGGGCTGCTCCATTCCCCATTGATTAAGGAAAAACCCATGACTGCCATAATGGATGATGCAGAAATGGAACCAGGGATGAAGGCACAAGGGAGTTGACTCCAATAAGGCCAGTATATGAGACTCAGACTCAGAGACCTCAGAAAGTTACTGAAGAACTCTTAGAAGGTCTACCAAAATCAAAAAGTACTCAACCTAGCACTGAGCCAGATGATGTCACAGAAACAGACTGCCATGCCCCTTGGATACTCCAACTCATTGCCTCTAGTCTTCAAGTGATGCCTAGACACTATGTAAAATCAGGCCCAATATATTCCCCAGTTGTCCCCCCATTGGGAGAGAATTGGTTGGACTCCTCTGCTCCCTCAGCTGGATTGGCCCTAGAGCCAATAACAAAAGTGAGTGAGGAAAAAGGGGTGCCCAGGAACTGGAAGGTAACATCTCTGAGACCAAATAACAATCAGATGACTGGCATGCAAATAAAATTGACCTTATTACATGGAACAAAGTCTGGGAATGTCACCTACTTAAGATGACTGGTATGAATTATGGTAGTAGTGTATTGTGTTGAAGTATTTATTAAAAATGTTTTAAATAAATAAATAAATAAATAATCCAACTGGGGTTTTATGACAGATAACCTTCAATGTATTTTCTTCATTTTAAAAATCTATTTATTTATTGAATGAAGATGGTCTTTGACCATAATAAAGTTTTTCTTTAGAATTGCATCTTCAGAATTGGAGGGTCAAACATCAGGATTTCAAGGGAATACAGAGATGGAATAGGAGACAAGCATTAAATAGCTAACAGAGGAGAGCAAAAAGGTCAACCAACATTGGAAAGGTCTTGAAATTTAGATTGGAAAGATTGAAGGCAGAATGTAACAAGAGAAACAGGAGACAACACAGGAGGTGGCAAGTCTAATTGTAACACAGAGGGAAGCTGAAAATAGAAAAAAGATTGTTAGAGACTTTGGAAGATCACAGTTCTTTCTGTTAAAAAGAAACAAACAGAAATGCTGACCAAAGCCAACAATGTGGAAATACATCATTGATCCAAAAGAATAACAGAATTGGAAAAATGGGTGGTTTTACTGCAGGACCAGAGTTGCAGATCCAACATTTGAGTACGCAGGTTCTGAAATGAGTATATGCAAGAGAGACAATTTAGGATTGATGTGTTAAATGGCTTAAAAAAGTCCTCCCTGAGGAAAGATGGGAGCATGAAGACATATAAGGAATACTTAAGGTCCTATGTGTGTATATAGAATGTTCCCTAGAGATGTTCTGATCAAGTTTGCTAATTATTATAAGAAAGAGTTGCTTATGAGGAAATTGAGAGATGGGACAACTGAAATACAAGGAAGCCCCTATTTAAGTGTATCAAGATTTTTGCTTTCAGACTATAGCATTTAGGTGTTCCTTGAATATAATCAGGGTAACCCTTAAAATGATATTAGGTATAGTTGGGGCTATCTGGTACATATTAGAGTTTTACACAAGGATATATAGAATTAATTCTCTGATTCAAGGCTTAAATAAGCTCTATGAATGGATGAAGATCAGTGAAAACAAGAATTAGCAAAAACTGAACATAAAGCTTGGGAAACAGCATCAGAAGAAAATGATCAAGAGGGCAAAGAAGATGATGTTGGAACTGTGGAAGGACCCTGTACTGACCCTGTACTAGCTCATTGAAAGAGGAGACACTGAAAGCATCAGAAGAAAAAGGTCAAAAAGGTAAAGAAGAAGAGGCTGGAGAGATTTGTAGACATTCCTTAACTCGAGGAAACAGCCTGGCAGAAGAAGAGAGGTTGAAACAGGCAGAAGAATGGGTGATTAAGAAGGGGAAGAAATGTGAGGTGGGGTGGGGGGGCAGGGGTCTGAAGGATGGAGATGGTGGAAAGGAAGGAAGTATTTACAAGATAATACTTAGTCTAATGGCTAAAGATTTGTTTAGTAGAGTTCATGAATTGAATATTGGTGCTATTAAAGTGACAGACCATGCTTTAGTAAATATGGATTTTAGAATTAAATGTGATTATAAAGAAAGTAAAAGATGGAGGATTGATATACAATATGAAGATAAAATGCAGAGCTAAAAGAAATATGGGAAATTAATGACAGGGAGGGAAGTGATGAAAGCCTGATATAGGATACAATGAAAGTAGTAACAAGAAGAATAAGTATTAAAGATGCATCTATTTTAAAAACAAAAAAGAGTAAACAGATGGAAAATTTGGAAAGGAAAATAAAGGATCTAGAAAAGAAATATATACAGAAGAGATATTTAAGAATCCTGGCAGAACTATAAGCTAAAAACAAATTAGAAAACATAGAAGTTGAAAAAGTACAGAGAAACTTAATATATTTGAAGAGGGATTATTTTGAATTTAGCAATATGAGTTCGAGGATGTTGGCCAATTCTGCACAACAAAACAAGTTTAAAAATTCAACTTGAGTATTAAGGGAAGAAAGTGGGAAAAATATAATCAAACAGGAGATAAATTAGGAATATTTTACAATTTCTTTTCAAAATTATATACAGGAGAATTTATAAATTTCATAAATAAATAAATAAATTTAGACAGTATATAGAGAAAAATGTTGGGGAAAAGCTACAACAGATGGCTATAGATATGGTGAATCTGAACAATTTTATCCTTAAACTGCTGGGCAAGTCATCACAGCAAGCCATTAATGGTGCAATAAAGTCATTTTTTGATCCAGAATGTAACAGGCCTTGCACCACCCAGAAAAGCTCAATTGGACAGTACTGTGAGGATGCAGTGGAAGTGGAGAAGAATTGCTTCTTTGCCACCCTCACCACCACAGCATAGGCCCAATAATGGGCTCTCAGTTGTGTTCAGTCGGATTCAGCATGGGATTTCTTCCACCTACGCTCTAGTTGTCTCCCAGCCTGCTTCATTGCTCGCAACTCAGGCTTATACCAAGGTGCCATGTGGGCTCTGCTTGTGAGGAGAGGATGCTTAGGAACGATGATGTAAATCGCCTGGGACAATTCTCCATTCCACAGATCAACCAGGGCATAAAGCACTAGTTTTATCACCCAAATATTCCTTCAGACCCCTCAGGAATCCATGAGGATTCATGGATCCATTAGACTCCGGGGGTGGACTCTTTTAACAGGGTCCACACCTTTCAGAGGGGAAAGCCTGACCTAAGTTTAAACCTCACAAGGAGATGATCTGACCATGACAAAGGGATTAACATCAATCCCTCACTTCCAAATCACCATCTTCTTGCCCTGTCAAAAAAACAAAAACAAACAAAAAACAGGTCCTGAGTGTGGTCTTGTTCATGTGTTGGGCTGGTGACATGTTGAGAAAGGCCCATGGCTGTCAACCATGAACTCCTGAGCTGTTCTGGTCAGAACATTCTCGGTATGGAAATTAAAGTGCCCCAGGACCAACATCATGGGGGGCTTCAAAACCAGGTCCAAGATGATCTCCATCAGCTCAGGCAGGGAGGCTGTTGGGCAGAAGGATGCAAGGTACACCAGAATCCCCAACCTGTCTCAATCACCCAACACCAAGTGAATTAAGGGTTCACAAGGGAAGGGAGGACATATTAGTGACTAAAAGGTAAAGGTTTCTCCTTGACATTAAGTCCAGTCATGCCTGACTCTAGGGGGCGGTGCTCATCTCCATTTCCTAGCCGAGGGAGCCAGCGTTTGTCTGCAGACAGTCTCCGTGGTCATGTGGCTGGCATGACTAAACACCGAAGTGCACGGAACGCTGTTACCTGCCCACCAAAGTGGCACCTTTTAATCTACTTGCATTTGCATGCTTTCAAACTGCAAGGTTGGCAGGAGCTGGGACAGAGTACGGGAGCTCCCCTGTTGTGCAGATTCGAACCAGCGACCTTTCGATCAACCAGCCCAGCAGCACAGCGGTTTAAGCCACTGCACCACCTACAGTCCCTTAGTGACTAGGGGGAGTTAAAACCTAACATTGTTGAGTATTATAAGGGTGTGTGAGATAGAAGCTGACAGAAAACTGAATGCAAGAGAAAAAGGAGGAGCTTTTGTGAAGGGAAAGAATGATATACTTCAGTCAGATGTTTATTATACATTGTTCTACTTTCTAAGGAAGTAAATTATAGAATGTCTTGCAACTAATACACTTCTTGTACAAATTAAGTTTTATTTTGTTTATGGTTAACTCAGAGTCATAAACTGTTTGAGTACCTCAGGACCACATAGTCCATGAAGGAGCCTTATAGATTGGGCACAACAGAATGTCATATATATATGTTCATTCATTCATGGAATTCATATATGTATGTGTGTGTGTATATATGTTTCTGTCTACTACTCTGATAACAATGAGTTTACTAGATGAAGGTAAACAACACTTTAACTTGCTGCAGTTCAGATTTTTATTTTTTGTTTGCATACTTTGAAGAGACTCTGGAACGGACAATCAGATGATTAATTATATTTTACATGCAAGCTGTTTAATGTTTCTGTTTTAGAACTAAGCATTGAGAAGTACAGATGATGTAAACTGACCTTGGAAGTATGTTTGTGTTCATTTTGTGGCTTTTTACTTGAAGAAAGACTTGAAGCAGATATTCTTTTTTCTCGAGGCATTCATGTTTGTATGCTTGGAAATGACATTGAAACAAATATGTTTTAATATCTTGTTTGACCTGTAATAAGATCTTATTTTGAGAAGTCTTCCATATCATCCAATAAATTAATTACAGACATCGCCAATTGGCCGTGACTGAGATTTCTGTGTGTTGGAGGAGATGGTCTCTCCTTCTTTCTGTTGCCATATTCTGAGGAGTGGCTGTCTACATGAGTTGAGAGATTCTTTGTTGCTGTTGCTGATCTGATTAATATATGACTTGTTCTAAAGACAACTGTACCTTCCTAGGGCTTTGACTTGAGCTAGGATGGGAGGTGCAATCTTTTGGATATTTTCAGTCTTTGCTCTCCTTTGCTTTTGGCTTTACAGAGAGAATAAAGCCTTGAGGCTGGGACAAAGTGAGTTGGAGTTTAGCATCATCTACTGGACCTCGAGAGAAGGGGAGCAATTTTTGAACAATGTCTCTATTTAACAAAAGAACTTTTGCAGCCTGATTGCAAAAGAACTGATTTGAAGACCTGTTGGAATAAGTAGATGGCAGAGTTCATTTGTATGGAAGTCCTCTTTGAGCAGTGTTTCTTTCAACAAACTAATTTTAACTAATCTTTTAATAGCCATAGAATATTACTAAAAAGTATGATATCATAGAAGGCTGATTAATTGATTCTACTTAATTTTGGGATTTGTGCTATAGTTTCTCATTTTTGTTTTTCCATATGGTCCCATCTCAGGACAGTTTACATAACATTAATAAAATAGACTAAAATATAAGTAAGAATGGCACATCATCCAATGTTCAGTGTAAAACCCCAAATAAAAACAATTTAACAATTACAATATTGGGAGAATGAAAGGGTTTTCACCTGGCCCCGAAAGGAAGGAAGTGTTGGTACCAGGCTAACCTCTCTGGGCAGTGTATTTCACAGTCAGGGCACCACCACAGAGAAGGCCCTTCTCCAGGTAGGCACCCACCTGATCTCTTTCAAAAACAGCTCCCAGAGGAGAGCCTCTGCCTCGGATGTCAAGGAGTGGGAGAGCACGTAGGGGAGAAGGCTCTCTCTCTCTCTCTCTCTCTCTCTCTCTCTCTCTCTCTCCCTCCCTCCCTCCCTCCCTCCTTTTGCTTATTTCTTTTTCTAACTTCTTTAGTCTCTACTCCATTTTCATTTTTTATTCTGTACTGCTTCATGAGTTTTGTTAAATTGTGAGATTATTTTCAGCAATGAAGGAATGCAGAAGTTGGACATGTGGAGGAGAAGAAAGGAAGAGAAGAGAAGTATTAACTTGGAACCAGAAGCTGAATTATATGCTGCAGATTTATTGAAAAATATCTGAGGTTTCAAATGGACAATAGAGGCAATCTAGGGAATATGTCTTTTTTTTTCTGACAGACAACAGGCATATACAAGGATTGACATGTGCTGGATATCTAAAACGTTAATTAAGAATTTAGAGGCAGTAAAGATCTTACCCAAGTTACTTTCTCACCATAATCCATAGGAGATATGGTGGGAAGAACAGGTTGGAGGAAGAAGTGGAAACTTAATGATCTTTTGCTACAAGAAGATAGTTTGACAAAGTCAGAAGAATTATTGGAAAAATTCTTATTAAATGATACAAATGATGTATCCACAGTCAAAATTTGGGAAGCCAGTAAAGTTTATATTAGAGGATACTTTATAGAAACAATATCAAAGTGAGAAAAGTCAGCATAAAAAAGACTTTTGGGGTGAATTAGAATGTTACAGGATCAACATACAAACAAAACAAAACACCACAAGATAAACTAATTTTAACTGAACTCAGACAATTAAGAAATCAGCTAGTATGTTAGAGACAGAGGAGACACAAAAGAAGTTGAGATTTTTAAAATAGAGACATTTTGTACATGCAAATAAACTTGGAAGATATTTAGCCTATTGTCTTAAGAAGGAAGTGGAAAGAAGATCTATAAAAGCAGTGAAGGGTGATGGCATAACCTATGTGGAAAAGGAAATTTGTGAGCAATTTATTATTTTTTTCTCAAAGCTATATAAAAAACATAAACCCCAGAACATGTAATGGAGAAATGTATTGAAACATAGAAAGCAGAAACAAAAAAACAGAGTAAGTCAGAAGGGACCTCCTGGGCGATCATCTAGTCTGACCCCCAGCTCCAGCTGGCTCCAGTCATGGCATGCCTACCAGGTGAATGTTCAGCCTATCCTTAAACATGTCACCTATCCTGTATTTACGACACCCATTCCTATGCCCCAAATGCAAGACCTTGCACTTATCCACATTGAACGCCATCCTGTTTTTTCCTGCCCACTTCTATAGTCCATCCAGATCCCTCTGGATCTGGACTACCTTCTCCTCAGATGCTGCCACTGCTCCAGTTTTAGTGCCATCTGTGAATTTGATCAGCAGACTGGTCACCCCTTGTTCTATGTTGTTGATGAAAAGATTGAACAGCATCAGTACCAGGACACAGCCCTGGGGGACCCCACATTGTAAGAACTATTTTAATTGTATGTTTAACTTTATATGCGAGCGAGAGAAGGGAGGAGCCCCGCGCGCCCTGAAAGCGCCGCCGGTGGCCGAAGGGCGGTGGCCAAAGGGCACCGCCATTTGGGGTACCATTCGGGAGGCCGTGCGGGGTCTGGGCTGGCCAGGGGCCCTGGCCCGTGGAGGATAGACTTTGGCAGTGGTCCACTTAGTTTTAAATAGGGTATTTTAAATGAGGGTATAGTTTTAAATTTCTGTTGGTGCATCTCGGCTGTTGTTTGTCTGTTGTTATGCTGTTACCTGGGGAGCGCGGGGCGCCGCCATTGGGGTGGTGATGGGCAGAGGGCATTACAGCGCTGGGAGATTAATGTGTCCGCCTAGAAGAAGGAGGAACAGATGGGTAATACCTGTCCCTCATTCTGGTTATTCTCCCAGCCGGCAGGTTCCCGGTAGCCGTGTCAGCTGCCCCCCGAGCCTGTCGGTGCTGTTATTAAATGCCAGGTTGGTCCACGATAAATCTGTCCTCATCCACGACTTGATTGCAGATGAGGGAGCCGGCAAGGCCTGTATCACCGAGACCTGGGCGGGTGAGGGGGGGGGGAGTCTCCCTCTCACAGCTCTGCCCACACAGGTACCTAATTCAGCACTGCCCACACCTGGAGGGGAGGGGAGGGGGGTTGCTCTGGTTTATCGGGCATCAATTTCCCTTGTGGGGCTTCCTGTTCCCTCGAGACCGGGCCTGGAATGTCTCCACTTGGTGTTGGGCGACTGAGACATATTGGGGATTCTGTTGGTGTACCGTGCACCCTTCTGCCCACAGACTCCCTGCCTGAGCTGACAGGTCATCTCGGACCTGGTGTTGAAGACCCCCAGGATGGTGGTCCTGAAGGACTTCAATCTTCATGCCGAGGCGGCTCTTACCGGGGCGGCTCAGAACTTCATGGCCTCCATGATGGCCATGGGGCTGTCTCAACACGTCATAGGCCCGACCCATGAATGTGGACACACTCTGGACCTGGTTTTCTCAATGGGGCAGGAAGAGGGTGATCTGAGGGTGAGGAATTTAAGCTTGTCGCCCCTGTCATGGTCAGATCACTTCCTCATGAGGTTTGAGCTTGAGAGCGGCCTCTCCCTCTGCAAGGGTGCGGACCCGATTTTGTGGGTCTGCCCTCGGAGTAAGATGGATCCTGAAGGATTCCTGAATGCTCTGGGGGATTTTCCAGCTGACAGGGCTGGTGATCCTGTTGAGGCCCTGGTAGAATTGTGGAATGAGGAGATGACCAGGGCTGTCGACACGATTGCTCCCAAGTGCCCTCTTCCATCTAGCTGAGCCCGTTCATCTCCGTTGTATACGACCAAATTACGGGCGATGAAGCAGGCAGGGAGACGACTAGATGACAGGTGGAGGAGATCACGGAAGGTATCTGACCGAACGCACTTGTGTGCGCATTATCGCGCCTATGTTGTGGCGGTGAGGATGGCGAAGAGGAAATTCTACTCCATCTCCATTGCATCCTCACAATGCCATCTGGCGGAGCTCTTTTGAGTGGTTCAAGGTCTGGTACACCCTGGCTCGAAGAAGGATCTGGTGCCGCCCTCAGGAGCCCGCTGTGACGAGTTTGCCCAGCATTTTTGGGAGAAATTCATTCAAATACGCTGCGAGCTCGACTCTGCTTTGGTAGCAGATTCTGATGTGGGGTTGCCTTCAACGCCGTCTGGTCCATGCTTAATGGATGAATTTCAGTTGTTGCGGCCTGATGATGTGGACAAGGTGCTTGGACGAGTACGCCCTAGCACTTGCTTACTAGACCCATGCCCTTCCTGGCTACTTAAGACAGCCAAGGACAGGATTGGACCCTGGATCCGGGAGGTGGTCAACACCTCTGTAAGAGATGGCCGGGTGCCTGCACTCCTAAAGGAGGTGGTAGTCCGGCCAGTCCTAAAGAAGGCATCCCTGGATCCAGAGGTGGCCGCCAATTATAGACCGGTGGCCAACATCCCATTTTTGGGCAAGGTACTAGAGCGGGTGGTGGTGGGACAACTCCAAGCACTCTTGGAGGAAACGGATTATCTGGACCCATTTCAGTCCGGTTTCAGACCCGGGTATGGTACTGAATCCGCCTTGGTCGCCCTGTACGATGACCTGTGCAGGGAGAGAGACAGGGGGAGCGCGTCCCTGTTGGTTCTCCTGGACCTCTCAGCAGCTTTCGATACCATCGACCATGGTATCCTTCTGGATAGACTGGCTGGGTTGGGAGTGGGAGGCACCGCTGGGCGCTGGTTCCGCTCCTACCTCGACGGCCGATTCCAGAAGGTGGTGCTGGGGGACTATGGCTTTGCTCCATGGCAGCTATGCCATGGGGTACCGCAGGGGTCCATTTTGTCCCCCATGCTATTTAACATCTACATGAAACCGTTGGGAGAGGTCATCAGGAGGTCTGGGCTGTGGAGCCATCAGTACGCTGATGACACCCAGCTCTACCTCTCATTTTCTACCGATCCAGGTGAGGCGGTGGCTGTGCTGAACCGGTGCCTGGCCGAGGTAATGGGCTGGATGAGGGCCAATAAACCGAAGCTCAATCCAGACAAGACGGAGGTCCTGCTGGTGGGCGGTTCAGGTCCTGGACTGGGGGATTTGGGCCTTGTCCTGGATGAGGTCGCACTCCCTCTAAAGGACAAGGTCCGCAGCTTGGGGGTACTCCTCTACCCGGAGCTGTCGTTACAGGCCCAGGTGATGGCGGCTGCGAGGAGTGCTTTCCTGCAGCTACGGCTGGTGCATCAGCTGCGTCCCTTCCTGGAGCAGGACTGCCTGGCGACAGTGACACACACGTTGGTAACTTCTCGACTAGACTTCTGCAACGCCCTCTACGTGCCCTTGAAGATGGTCTGGATGCTTCAGTTGGTACAAAACAGAGCTGCCAGGTTGCTGATGGGGGCTGGGCGTTATTCTCATATAACCCCAGTCCTCTGTCAGTTCCACTGGCTCCCAATTGAAGTCTGGGCCAAATTCAAGGTTTTAGTGTTAACCTACAAAGGCCTAAACGGTTTGGGACCTGGATACCTAATGAACCGCCTGTGCCCTTACGTGCCCTCCCACCCCCTAAGATCTGCAACAGCGGCCCTCCTTCGGGAGCCTCCCGTGTGGGAGGTGAAGTGGGTGAGTACCCAGAGGAGGGCTTTCTCAGTGGTGGCGCCCCAACTATGGAATGTACTGCCTGGAGAGGTTCACCTGGCGCCGTCATTATATGAAACCCACTGAGTTTCATCTGCATCACATGGGAACAGAGAATATATATGAAAAAAACCTTTCCCAACATTCCTCTGTACTTGTGCTTTTCAGATAGCAAGATCAGAGTTGTGCACACTACATGTCCTATGTATCGTTGTATTGCTCCTCTAAAAGTAAAAAAATATATATTCCATTCCATTCAGCAAACTTAATAAGACCACATTTCCTCCATTATATCAAATCTTCCTTTCTTGGGGCTTGTAGCTGGAAAAATCCCTGCTGTTACCCTGGTCTGATAAAAATCCAGATTTATAGATTGGACATGGACTGCCTTTGAAGGGTGCTTGGCTTTTGTTCTTGTTGTTTGCTCTGCAGGTGGTCATAATGGCAACAGGGTCATGTAGCTGCTTGAATGTCTGAATGAGTGCCTCATGTATTGGCTACAGCAACTGCATCTGTGTATACCATTGAAATGGGGAAAGAATGGAAAAAGTAGAATAAAGGCAAACAAGCAAAAATCAGACGATAGTTGCACTGCTGTTTTGGTTTCTCTCAGGCACACACAACAGCCCTTCTTTTCCTTGCTTGTGGAGTTAAAAAGAAAAACCCACAAAAAGTGAGAACTGTTAATAAGGAGGGCACATCAAATCTAGTTTACTCTATTCTATCCACAAAAAGGGCAAATGCTATTTTGGGATGCATTAACAGAAGTATTACTCCCAAATCATGAGAAGTAGTTGTTCCCCTGTACTCCTAACTGGTCAGACCTCAAAGAAACAGAGAAACAAAGTGAAACAGAAGGGGCCTCCCTGACCCTCTAGTCTTATCCCTGGATCCAGCTGGTTCCACTCATGTAATCCCCAATTTGTGGTTGTCGGACCTTTCCTTGAACACCTTCACTGATGGGGCCTCAACCAACACCCTTGGAAGCCCATTCCATATCCTAGGGGTTCTAACCATCAGAAAGTACTTCTTGACATCCAACCCATTTGACCATGTTCTATCCGCCACTGCAGGGAAGAACAGGTCATGACCATCCTCCCCATGACATCCCCTCACATATATATAAGTCGCTAAAAGATCTCCTTGGAGTCTCCTCTTCTCCAGGCTAAACAATCCCCAGTTCCCTCAATCTATCCACATATGTCAACCCAGCTACCATTCTTGTGATCATGTGCTGAACCGATTCTAACCTCGCAATGTCTCTCCTATAATATGCAGCCCAGAGTTGGATGCAATCATGTAGAGTGATATCAACACCTCCCTTGATCTGGAAGCCATGCTTCTGGCTATACATCCAAGGATGGCATTTGCCTTCTCAACCACCATGTCACTTCTGGCTCATGTTCAACCTGCTGTCAAACATGCACAAGTGCTTCCCTCCTGCCACTTGTCCCCAAATCCTGTACCTGTGACATCTATTCCTGTGTTCCAAGTTTCCACATTGAATGCCCTTTTCCACATTCAATGCCATCCTGCTATCCCCAGCCCACTTTCACAGCCTGTCCAGATCCTTCTGGATCTGCATCTGGATGTGAATCTGGCCACCACCCCCACTTTGGTATCATCTGCAAATTTAGTCAGCAGACTGGTTATCTCAACCTTTGGATCATCGATAAAAAGTTTGAACAGATTTAGTCCCAAAACTTAATCCTAGGGGCTCAACTCATCACTGACTGCCATCCTGATAATACCCCATGGATGATAGCTCACCCTCTGCTTGCAGTCTATCAACCATACCCTAATCCATCAGATAGTACATCAATCTTTCCCAAAGCTCAACAGTTTCTCAACCAGGATATCATGTGGCACTTTGTCAAAGGCTTTTGCTGAAATGCAGGTAAACCACAGCCATCATGCCCCCTCTATCTAGCCACTTTGAGACCTTATCATAGAATTCCATAAGGTTCATCTGACAGGATCTGTTTTCATGGAATCCGTGCTGTGTGGATGTCAACCTCCCATCCATATCTAGGGTTTCTAGAACCTTTCCATCATCTTTCCCAGAATGAACATAAGGCTAACTGGCCCAGTAATTCCCCGTATCTCCTCTACTACTCTTTTTGAAGATTGGAAGCAATGCTGCCACCCTCCCATCCTCTGAAACATCTCCCATTTTCCACAAGACCTCAAAAATGTAGACCAACAGATGCAAGAGTACCCTTTCCAACTCCCTAAGTACTCACAGGTGCAGCCGATCACGTTACCTTTGTAACATCCAGGGCCTTGAGGAGGTCCATGACTTCAAGGAAGGTAACTCCAATCTGTGTCTCCATAACCCCAACCTCATCTAGCCCCCCAGGTAGCCCCAATCTGCTTTGGGGAGAACACAGAAGCAAAAGCAAAATAATCACATAACACAGTATTCATCTGGAATACTGTGTCCAGTTCTGGGCACAAAGATTTAAGGAAGATGCAGGAAAAAATAGAAAAGGTGCAGAGGAGGACAACAAAAATGATCCAGGGTATGGAAACAGTGCCCTATGAGGAGAGACTGAGGGGGCTGGGCATGTTCATTCTTGAGAAGAGAAGACTGAGTGGGGGTGGGGACATGATACCCCTCTATACGTACTTCAAAGGCTGCCACAAAGAGGAAGGACAAGATCTCTTCTTGCTGATACCAGAATGTAGGAGATGGAATAATCAAGTCAAGTTGCAACAACCCAGATTTGTTTCAATCTGTCAATCATACTGTGAGCTTGGAAATGCATGGACTACACCAGGACATTATGTCCCAACCCATGTTCAGGACAAAAGGTAAGAACTTGGTAAATCCTGGTGTAAAAGTAGACTGCAACAACTTCCTTATTCATCACTACTTTGGGGTACCATAATCCAGGAAACAGGAACACTGTAGGCTCCCTCCCTTAATACTTACAGGTAGTAAGAGTCCTGAAACAATTGTGAATTGGGATCTCATAAATTCTACGTTCCTGGGGCATCTTAGTTTCCTCAAGAGAATCTCCTTGAGCATGCTTATTATTATTTTTAAATTCTCAGTAAGATCCTTTAATGAACCTCATTATAAAGAAAATGTATGAATGTTTAGAGCATTAGATCCCACTCCATAGATAATATATTTGGAGGATTGGTAGGCATATTCATGGAAGTTAAGAGAGAGAGAGTAAAATTTACAAATGAAAATCTCCTAAAATATTATTTAGAACACTGTCCAGAAGATCTACTAAGAAGTAAACATTTCCTGTATAGCATGAGTGGATTATACAGGCGAGGGATTATTTAGAGAACATGATGAGCACAGATTAAATGTATTTTAGTGTACCAGTAATCTCAGTGGAAATTATATCTGTTTTTTTATGAAGGGGGATATAAACTTTGCTGAAAAGATCAAGTAAATGTATGCACAGGAGGCAGAGTTAAGTTTACAGCAAAGGATAATAGAAAAAAATGGGAGTTGTGAACAAAATGCCAGTAAAATGCCATGCTGTGACTTCTAAATGTTATGAATCTGAAAGAGCAGAACAGTTACTCTTTCCCACACCTTACTTTATTGTTAGAATTTTTATGGTTCTCTTTTGGCAGGTGATACTGAAAAACAGCACCTGGTTTTCACTCTGGATTTTTTAATGAATGTTCCTTCCTGGAATAAAGATTAAACCCATGCCGTGAAATAATTACATCTACACTTTTTTCATTTCTTTAAAAGGAAACTATTTTATTTTTTAGCTGTGATGCTAGTTCAAGATATTTTTCTGCCTTAAAAGAATTTCCTCTTTATCTAGCAGCAGTACAGCAAAGGTCCTTGGAAATGCAGCCCACTCACAGCTTTGTTTTGTGGCCTATTCAGACACTTAAATCCAGCAGTGAGATGGGGGAGTCTCTTTTACCTTCTTAGAAAAAATGCAGTATTCTTAGTTCTGCTTTAGTCTATATAAAATATGCCTTTATTGGTCAGTGGACCACCCAGCTGTTGTTGTGATGCTGATAGTGATATCATCTGGATCACATATCACATCTTACATGGAAGAAATCAGAGGTTAAAGCAAATCAGAAAAATGATAAAATCTAGAAGAGCCATTTCATGGAAGAACAATGCCCTCTTTCAAGTGTGGGAAACAGCTTTTTGGGTGTTTTCATCCTGTGACCTTTCTGTGGTGTCCATCAGCTAGAAATCTCTATTTTCTCTGATACCTCCTCCTCCTCCTCCTCCTCCAAAGAACTCAGGATCACCAGGAACTGCTTTCAGGTAATATGTGTGTGGCTGCTTGTTATGTCATGTAGTACTTCAAAACTTATTGAAAAGTTTATGATGACAGGAAAAGGGTTTTAACATTCATTAAGTACAACTCTCTTCCTGCACCCACCCCCTGGGAAATCCAAATAAATCATATAGGGAAAATTCTTAGGTGCTGCCTAGGCGTATATGCAGCGCCCAGTTCACATTGCCAGTACGTAAGCTGCCTGGGACTCCTTCATGGACCAATGCCTTGTCGTGCCAAAGGGGTTTGCATAGCTCAATGAAGCTATGAGCTATGCCATGCAGGGTCACCCAAGATGGACAGGTCATAGCAGAGAGCTCTGACAAAACATGATCCACTGGAGAAGGAAATGGCAACCCACTCCAGTATCTTTGCCATGAAAACCCCATGGACAGTACCAAAAGGCAAAAAGATATGATGCCGGAAGATGAGCCCCTCAGGTTGGAAGGTGTCCAATATGCTACTAGGGAAGAGCAGAGGGCTAGAACTAGTAGCGCCAGAAAGAATGAAGCAACTGGGTCAAAGCCGAAAGGACACTCAGTTGCAGATGTATCAGGTAGTGAAAGAAAATCCGATGCTGCAAAGATCTATACTCCATAGGAACCTGGAAGGTAAGATCCATGAATCAAGGCAAGCTGGATGTGGTCAAACAAGAGATGATAAGACTGAACATCGACATCTTAGGAATCAGTGAACTAAAATGGACAGGCATGGGTGAATTTAATTCAGATGACCATCAGGTATACTACTGCGGGCAAGAATCCCTCAGAAGAAATGGAGTAGCCTTCATAGTCAATAAAAGAGTAGGAAAAGCAGTACCGGGATACAATCTCCAAAAGGACAGAATGATCTCAGTTCGAATCCAAGGCAAACCATTCAACATCACAATAGTCCAAATCTATGCCCCAACCACGGGTGCTGAAGAGGTTGAAGTTGACCTACAACACCTTCTAGAATTAAGACCTTCTATGAAGGCCTACAACACCTTCTAGAATTAACACCCCAAAATTTATTTATTTTATTTATTAAAACATTTATAGGCTGCCACATCGCAACAAAGCCTCGGGGCGGCTTACAACATATTAAAACAGCAAAATACAAATATTAAAATACTATATCCCACCCACTCCCTCGGTGCATCTCGGCCAAACTAAATATAAATAAATTAAATACCCCAACACCCCAAATAAATCAATAACCCAAACATAATAACCCCAACATACCCAAAACCAAACCAAAGCAAACATTAAACATATAGAACAACCCACAACATAATACCATAAACGATTAACAATTAAAATAAGATTTAAATAAAAAGGTTTTGCCTGGTGCCGAAAAGCATATAACGATGGTGCCAGGCGAACCTCTCCGGGGAGTGCATTCCATAGTTGGGGCGCCACCGCCAAAAAGGCCCTCCTTTGGGTACTCACCCATTTCACCTCCCTTACGGGAGACTCCCAGAGGAGGCCCACTGCTGCAGATCTTAAGGGGCGGGAGGGCACATAAGGGCGCAAGCGGTTCATTAGGTATCCAGGTCCCAAACCATTTAGGGCTTTATAGGTTAACACCAAAGCCTTGAATTTGGCCCAGACTTCAATTGGGAGTGAGTGAAGCTGACGGAGGACTGGGGTTATATGACAATAATGCCCAGCCCCCGTCAGCAACCTGGCAGCTCTATTCTGTACAAACTGAAGTATCCAGACCGTCTTCAAGGGCAGCCCCACATAGAGGGCATTACAGAAATCTAGCTGAGAAGTTACCAACGCGTGTGTCACGGTCACCAGGCAGTCCTGGTCCAGGAAGGGACGCAGTTGATGTACCAGTCACAACTGTAGGAAAGCTCTCCTCATCGCTGCCGTTACCTGGGCCTGTAACGACAGCTCCGGGTCGAGGAGTACCCGCAAGCTGCGGACCTTATCCTTTAGAGGGAGTGCAACCCCATCCAGGACAAGGCCCAAGTCCCCCACCCCTAGACCCGATCCGCCCACCAACAGGACTTCCATCTTGTCTGAATTGAGCTTCAGTTTATTAGCCCTCATCCAGCCCATTACCTCGGCCAGGCACCGGTTCAGCACAGCCACCGCCTGACCAGGATTGGTAGAGAACGAGAGGTAGAGCTGGGTGTCATCAGTGTACTGATGGCTCCGCAGCCCAGACCTCCTGATGACCTCTCCCAGTGGTTTCATATAGATGTTAAATAGCATGGGGGACAAAATGAACCCCTGTGGTACTCCATGGCATAGCTGCCATGGCACAGAGCCATAGTCCCCCGGCACCACCCTCTGGAATTGGCCGTCAAGGTAGGAGCGGAACCAGCGCCAAGCAGTTCCTCCCACCCCCAACCCAGTCAGCCTCTCCAGAAGGATACCATGGTCGATGGTATCGAAAGCCGCTGAGAGGTCCAGGAGAAACAACAGGGACGCGCACCCCCTGTCTCTCTCCCTGCACAGGTTATCGTACAGGGCGACAAAGGCAGATTAAGTGCCGTACCTGGGTCTGAAGCCGGACTGAAGTGGGTCCAGATAATCCGTTTCCTCCAAGAGTGCTTGGAGTTGTCTCGCCACCACCCGCTCTAGTACCTTGCCCAGAAACGGTATGCTGGACACTGGCCTATGATTGGCGGCCACCTCTGGATTCAGGGTTGCCTTCTTTAGGACTGGCCGGACTACCGCCTCCTTTAGGAGGGCAGGCACCAGGCCGTCTCTTAAAGAGGCGTTGACCATCTCCCGGATCCAGGCTCCAATCCCGTCCTTGGCTGTCTTAAGTAGCCAGGAAGGGCATGGGTCTAGTAAGCAAGTGGTAGGACGTACTCGTCCAAGCACCTTATCCACATCATCAGGCCGCAACAACTGAAATTCATCCATTAAGCATGGACCAGACGGCGTTGAAGGCAACCCCACATCAGAATCTGCTACCAAAGCAGAGTCGAGCTCGCAGCGTATTTGAATGATTCTCTCCCAAAAATGCTGGGCAAGCTTGTCACAGAGGGCTTCCGAGGGCGGCACCAGATCTTCCTTTGGGCCAGGATGCACTAGGCCCTGAACCACTCGGAAAAGCTCCACCGGACGGCATTGTGAGGAGGCAATGGAGATGGAGTAGAATTTCTTCTTCGCCATTCTCACTGCCACAGCATAGGTGCGATAATGCGCACACAAATGTGTTCGGTCAGATACCTGTCGTGATCTCCTCCACCTGTCCTCTAGTCGTCTCCCTGCCTGCTTCTTCACCAGTAAGTCAGTCGTATACCATGGAGATGAACGGGCTCGGCTAGATTGAAGAGGACGCTTGGGAGCAATCGTGTCGATCGCCCTGGTCATCTCCTCATTCCACAGTTCTACCAGGGCATCAACAGGATCACCAGCCCTGTCAGCTGGAAAATCCCCCAGAGCATTCAGGAATCCTTCAGGATGCATCCTGCTTCGGGGGCGGACCCACAAAATCGGGTCCGCACCCTTACAGAGCTGGAGGCTGCTCTCAAGCTCAGACCTTATGAGGGAGTGATCCGACCATGACAAGGGTGATAAATTCCTCACCCTCAGATCACCCTCTTCCTGCCCCATTGAGAAAACCAGGTCCAGAGTGTGTCCACGTTCATGGGTCGGGTCTATGACGTGTTGAGACAGCCCATGGCCATCATGGAGGCCATGAAGTTCTGAGCCGTACCGGTAAGAGCTCTCTTGGCATGGAGATTGAAATCCCCCAGGACCGCCATCCTGGGGGTCTTCAACACCAGGTCAGAGATGACCTCTGTCAGCTCAGGCAGGGAGTCTGTTGGGCAGAAGGGTGCACGGTACACCAACAGAATCCCCAATATGTCTCGGTCGCCCAACACCAAGTGGAGGCACTCCAGACCTGGTCTCAAGGGAACAGGAAGCCCCACAAGGGAAATTGATGCTCGATAAACCAAAGCAACCCTCCTCCCCTCCCCTCTGGGTGTGGACGGTGCTGAATTAAGTACCCGGGTGGGCAGAGTTGTGAGAGGGAGACATCGCCCCCCTCTCTCGGCCAGGTCTCGGTGATACAAGCCAAGTCAGCCCCTGGCTTGTATCAAGTCGTGGATGAGGACAAATTTATTATGGACCCACCTGGCATTCAATAACAGCACTGTGAAGCCCAGGGGGCAGCTGACATGGCCACCAGGAACCCGCCAGTTGGGAGAATAACCAGAACGCGGGACAGGTGTAACCCATCTGTCCTTCCATCTTCTAGACGGATGTGTTAATCTCCCACCACTATAACGCCCTCTGCCCATCACCACCACAATGGCGGCGCCCCCGCACTCCCCACGCAATGACATAACAATAAACAACACAGCTGAGATGCACCAAACAAAAATTTAAAACTCTACCGCTAAAAACCCCCATTGTAAACAAATAAAAACCACCACAGTCTGTCTCCCACAGGCCAGGGCTCCTGGCCAGCCCCACCCCCCACACAGCCGCCTGAACGGCGTCCCAAACGGCGGTGCCCTTTGACCACTGCCCTTTGGCCACCGGCCCAAGGCCGCCAGACCCCGGCGGCGGCGGGGCTTTCTAGCCCGTGGTGATGGTCTCTCCCATGGTGGTGGCAGCAGCACTTTCTAGCCCATGGGGCTCCTCCCCTCGCTCGCCCCACCCGCTGCCTGCCGCTCGCCTGCCCAACCTGGCAGGCCTCTCACCCATGCTGGTGCAGCCGGGGAGGAGTCCCGCTGCCAGCGGTATTCTGGGCGGCGAAGGCAGTCCCGCCGTGCAGTTGCGGCGAGGCGGCAGGAGCGGTGGCAGGAGCAGGGGCACCCGCGTGCGCCAAGCAACATCACGGTGGGGCCAGCCGAGGTGGTGAGTCCGGCGGTGGTGGTGGATGATATCCATATCATCATGGGGGACTGGAATGCTAAAGTAGAAAGCCAAAAGATAACTGGAATGACAGGGAAGTTTGGCTTTGTTGAAGGAAGGACTCCCTGGACATGAGTCTAATGCTGGGAACAATAGATGGCAAAAGAAGAAGGGGACGGCAGAGGATGAGGTGGCTGGATGGAGTCACAGAGGTGGTTGGTGTGAGCTTGAGTGGACTCCGGGGGATGGTGGAGGACAGGAGGGCCTGGAGGAATGTTGTCCATGGGGTCGCGATGTGTCAGACACGACTTTGCGACTAACAACAACAACAAACCTTCCAGTTGAAAACATTATATTTAAAACAACCCACCTACCTAAAATAGCTCAATTTAGCCCACAGGAAAAGCCAAACTTATACCTGTAACAACAATAAAAACACTTGTGAGGGAGTCTACAGAAAGCATCCCACATTCTTGATGACACAATGAAGAAGGACTGGCCCCATCCCATGACAAGCCTCACTTGTGTAAATAATGTGATGCTGAGCAGGACTTGCTCTGTGTTTTTATGGACATTAGTGGGGAATACTATATGGAGGGAAAAGGGAATCAGTCTTTGTGGTCTGTGTCACTTCCACATCTGTTTATGCATAAGCCAGTTCCTTCTTGCTTTCACACAAATCTGTGCTTTTAAAATTAAATACATATGAGTAAATACATATGAATATTTGTACATAAATACATGAATATTTGTACTCAAATGCATATTTAAAACACATTCCCCCTCTCAAAATATACACTGTGTAAGACAAGGAGAAGAATGTGCAAACTAGAGTGTGTTTGTGAAGCAAATAAGAACATTACATATGCCTCATTTAAACTGGAATATTTTACCAATATATGCAGTTTTTGCATATTAGATGTAAAAAAAACTGAACTGTTCCCTGTTTTTATATTTAAATTGGTTTTATGGTATAATAGACATATGTGTGTGTGTGTGAAAGTGGGGGGAGGGAGAGAGTGTAAGCCAGTTTCACTCAAAAGACTCAGGAAGGAGGGAGTTGTAAAGTGCCATACAAGATAAAAGAGAGAGAAATATTTTAACTCAAGAAAAAGAGCATAGTTGGCAGTAATGAGCAAGAAGCTACTCTCCTGATTGTTTGGAGATGGGAGGGGGGACAATTTTTTTTGAAGATAAAATAAATAGGTGAAGAACCAAAGAGAAGAACAGAGAGTGACTGGGTTCACATGTCACGGCAAACTACTCCTGAGCTGCTTTGACAGCATGCAATTTTTTGTCCAAACCTTCTAATCACATGATTCTCACAGTAGCATTATTTCCATGCTCCCTGCTTTTTTCTCCCACTCTTGCCACACAATCTGCCTGCCCCCATGAATGAAATCTTATGCAGTTACTCTCTATGGACCTCAGCAACCTCATCCTGATTGGTCTGCTGAGGTTTTCAGGTGGGTTCTCCATCCTCCCACTCCCAAGAGTGTGGCTGCATTTTTGCAAAGCTTCCTAGCCATGCTG